>JABCKT010000553.1:0-11311 GCA_018858115.1 Tephrocybe rancida | reverse complement strand
GGGGGCGGTTGCGAAATCCATCGAAATCCTAGCAACTGCAACTGCAACCGCTGGTACTCACCAGCAACTGCAACCTGAAGTCCGGTCTCTTGCAGTTGCAGTTGCGGTCGGGTTGCGGTCTTTTCCGGTTGCTGCAACCGGACCTCAAAACACTAGTCAGGTTGCAGCAACTGGAAAAGACTGCAACCCAACTGGACTGCAACTGCAAAAGACCTGACTTCAAGTTGCAGTTGCTGGTGAGCAACCATCAGTTGCAGTTGCAGTTGCTAGGATTTCGATGAATTTTGCAACCAACTCCGACCGGTTGCAACCGCTGTGTGCATAGATGTACTGTAACCCCTTGAAATCCATCCCTGGTACGTCCAAATCGGACAAGAACTGAGGGAGTTATGACCAAAACAATCCTGGTTGTGGTCAATTTGTATGCTCCTTGCCATTTTGTGCATATCTCTGTGAGTTCTTGCCCGATTCAAGACGTGCTGGGCTGGAAATAAACGTAAGGAGTATATCTACACGCTACAATGTTGCACGGTATATGTATTACACTGGTTGTGACCGATGACCCAAACAATCCTGGATGCAGTCAATTTATGTACCCCCCACCGTTTTGAGCATATCACCGTCAGTTCCTGCCCGATTTGGGACGTGCCAGGCTGCAAATGAAGGTAAGGAGTGTATCTACACGATACAGTACTGCACGTTATGTATATTACCCCGGTTGCGACCGATCGCAACCGGACAAAGACCGGTCACAACCGGGTGGTGTTGCAACTGGTTACAACCGGTCTTTTTGATTCTGCGACTGCTAGAGACCGGTTGCTACCGGTTGCGGTCGCAGTCGCTACATTTGGGCATCCCCAGCGACCGGTTGCAGTTGCGGTTGCAGAAAAAATGGGCAAAAGACCCGACCCGACACGACTTTAAAACACTAACTGTGGAAGTGTCGGGATGTGGGATAGCTGTCCAGAACCATGCATACTTGAAGCTGGACTCCATAATGTAATCAAATGTTGCCACATCAAAACCCATGGCCATGATGAATGCTAGATTGTCCTTGCTGTTGTACAGGACCTGCCATGGTGTACCAACGCAAGGATTTGGAAGGAGTTGTCCTGAACACAGGTATAACCGACTTAGGTGACGCCAGTCAGCACAGATCCGGTGTGCTTCTTCTTCCAAAAAGGCAATGAGGGCTGCAGCACTCATCACTCTCTCGAGAAGGTCACCGTCAGCCTCATCTTCTTCCTCTTCCATTTGCTGCAGTGCATGAAGGAAGGTTACATCCATGTAGGGCAGGTTGTGGTGGAAATGTTTAATATCTAATTCAATGCCCTTATGGTTCAATAAATGTATAGATTATTGGATTATCTGGCTGGTGATCAATTTTCAGCAAATTTTGATCCCGCATATTCTATGCCAAAGTCTTATGGAAAGTCACCCAATAGGATAATATTTGTAAAAAAAATCATGATATAATCATACAATCAGCTAGAATAATTTTGGCCACTTCTGCAGTGAGATTATCTTGGCACACCATCATTCCAAATGTAGATAAAGCAGAATCAAGATGATGAGGTGTAGATATTCCCTGGCCTAGATGGTCTTTAAGGTGGCTTGGGAATTTTCTCTTCAAAATCTTGATAATTAGATTATCTTGGCACACCATCATTCCAGACGCAGATAAAGCAAAATCAAGATGATGAGGCATAGATATTCCCTTGTCTGGTGTGATGCCTGGTAGCGTCCGGGCCCCACCATTGGTCACGCACTAGACAACTATAACAATTATCATATATACACAAGTATAATAATGTTAGTGTAATTATGTAATATACATACTTTTCTACCCATTACCACACCCATTGTAATGATGTCGCACACCCTCGTTTCTTAACAGATACTGTTAGCCTGAGAGCAGGGCCTTGCCCACCACTTACACATCTCAGCTGGGTACTCTGTAACTGCCCTCCTCTCCAGATAACCTGAGCCCCAAGTGGGGTCACGTCTCCCCTAGTCCAGGGTACAGGATGCTACCAATCTCTGCGAAGCTCTGGCAGCCGGCACAACTCCTCACGCCAGGAGTCCAATTTTGACATGCACGTCACAATGGTGGGGGTACTGCGGACTCCATCAATGGCGTTGAAGGAGAATTTTCGTGCTTGCTCCCAGAGTCGGGATGCAGCCTCGTGGCATGTCCCACTCCCGGACCATAATCATCATCTAAATATTCCAATTTCAGAAGGTTTGTCATAGAGAGGATGCAGCTTACAGCACGTCCCCGCCTCAAGAGACTCACAAGCAGCCTATTCTGAGAATCCGCTATCTTGCTATTTGGTCAACATGGCATCAAATTATATACGCTCTCCCTACTAGCTGTGTCTCAGCCCTGCATAGACTTGCACCTAGGCCACTCAAGGACCCTGTGGCGAGATGCCAGCACAGAAGTGGACTCTGAAGTGCAACCAACCAAACTACTTAAACTGATGGTCTGAACTTTTTAGACTCTTGCATCAATGACCGAAGGTTCGCCATTGGAATCGATGGCTTCAAAACCCTTTCTTTTAGGAACTCACAGGCACCCCAGCACCTTCACCCTGGCTGTTACTCGAGCCTGAGGAACATCTCGAGGAACCTCAATTAACAGGGAAAGTGAGACCATCATCATCAAATCCGAGAATGTCTCTCAACCCAACCATGAAGGCTTGAATTCCCATTATTCAACTCCTCACACCACGAATCAAGGAGCGACTCTGACTGCAGCTCAGAGCACAGTCCCAGTTGCTGCTAGGACAGCAGGAGTTCACAGCAAGACTGCTGTGGCCAACAGAGTGGCGTCCTCATCGAGGAATAGTTGTAGAGCTTCGGTGGAAGAAGTGCAAGACGAAGATTGTCCCGATCCGTGTCCTTTTGAGCAACAAAGTCCTCTTCCGCTGCTATTAAGACGAGTTGATGGACAAGACGGACCAATTCCCATCCTCACCTCATTAGAATACCCATTGATATCCATGATGGCTTCATGCAGAGGAGATTCTGCAGCACACATGGATCATGACATTCCCATGAAAAACAAGGGAAAGAAGCCAGAGAGATGGATGGAGGGTCCTGATATCTTGAGAAATCTGCTGATGCCAGAAGAAATGAGCATCCCAGAGGAACCCCTATGTGCTTCAGTTGCCAGATACCACCCACCTTTCGATCCTCTAGTCGATGACGACCCCTTGCTTCAGTTTGGAGCTGTTGACGGAATCCTCCTGGGTAAAACTAGCGAGGAATCTATTGAATTATGGGACGTGGTGATTCGCTGGACTCAACCTCATCTGGGATTGATATGGGCTACGCTACCTGAAGCCATTGAGGACATGATACAACACCCTCCTCAGAAGAACCAGCTACAACATTACTTCGACAGCACTGGAGGCATGGAGCCTTCACGGTTCTACGCGGCGAGCCCCCAGATCCTCTACGAAGTGGGACAAATCATCTTAGCCGTAACCCAAATCCTTGACAGGATGAATCATTTTGTGAAAGGAAAGAAAGCTCATGCCTATAAACTTGACCTGGGGTTTTGCAACTTAAGACTCATGGGAAGGAGCAAGGTCGCAGGTGAAGTTATTATCACCTGCATCTTCCTGGGAAAGTGACTCTCAATGGCCTCGAATCATATCAAAACGTACTTCAACGCTATTCAATGGACTTACACAAATTCATTAGACGTAGAGTCTGTGGCTTCCTTCAATTCTATGAATAGTGATATTAGATCAAATTTCACTATATTCACCCCTCGAACTGAGTTAGCTAAACTAGCGACTCATCCCTCCTACGCTAAGTTAGTTCCGGAAAATTTGCAAGGAACTGCGGATGCTTTAGTGGAGTGACTTCACGCCTCCAATGTTGGTTATCCTCACGTGGACTCTGATTATGGCAATCACCATTCATGAGTGAATTCTGTATGGTCAGTCCCACTGCCTTCAACACTAGAACCTTCCCCACTTGAAACTGCAGCCATTGGCACGGGGTTGAGAAGTGGGGAACGCGTCTTGTGATTCGCCTCGCCCTAATTCTCAAAGGGACTATCTGCCATAACACGTGCACACCCTATCTCTACAATACCAGGAATCGGCAAGCTTCCTGAAGCTTTGGTGTTAGGACTTCATTGCGAAACTCCAAGTAAAGTTAAGGAGACTGGGGGGCCATTGTGGATGCACTTCTCTCAAATCATATCTGCCCCATTTAAGTCCATATGGAATGCGGCTAATTTGGGACTGGGAGACCGCGCTGAACCTGTTCCTGCAGCAGTTCCTACCTCCCTGATTCCTGATATTCAGAATGATAGGAGACGAGACACACCTCCACACATGCATCGAACCTTAGGAAAGCAGGAGAATAATGAACAACCTCCCCCTGCCCCTCCTTCAAATCATTTGGAAGGAAGCTGAGGATCAAGTGGACCCTCAATCACAAATAAATGTCAGCACCTTACCCACATGGGACGGAATGGATGAAACTCTCATTCAGTATCTAGGAGAGATGCAGAAAGTTGCCTGGATGGGACCTAAAGTCTGGGAAGCATTAGCTCAAGTGGCTCCCCAGAAGTGGGCAGGGAGAGGAGTACTTTACACTCCCCCTGGTTTCCACTAGACTCCACATGGACTCCACATAAAGTCCTGGTATAGTCCACATTAATCCATGTGGAGTCTACATAAAATCCTCTTGGAATCCACATTTCTACTACATGGAGTCTAGAGAGACATTTTGTAGACTCTTTTGTTCTATCTCCAATACATGGAGTCTACGTAGAGTCTACATAGACTCTGTATAGACTCCACATAGACTCCACATAGACTCCATGTAGACTCTTTGTAGACTCTTAGTAGACTCTTATCCAGTTGGACTCTACTGAACAAATGACTTGTGCAAATTTTCACCATTTGCACACATCATTTACAATGTTATATAATTTAAACTTACATAAATTTGCCCCCTACCATGTAGTTGTGGGTGGGTGACATTTACGTGGAGTTCAATTGATCATAATATATATTATATAACTTATATATGATTTAAATAAAAATAAAAAACCCCTGCCCCCACCCCCGCCAACTAAGGGCAAATGGGTGGGCAACGGGGGTGCGGTGATGCGCGGTGGTCAGGGGTGTGTGCCACTGTTGTGTCACGTTGTCAAATTATATAATTTAAAGAAAAAAAAAAAAAAAAGCCCCACCGCCCACCACATCACTGCAGGGGGGGCAGTGGGCAGTGGAAGGCGGGCGGTGAGCAGCAGAAGGTGGGCGGTGGGCCGGCGATGGGTTGCGGTGGTTGGGGGCGTGCGTTGTTGTTGTTGTGTTGCGCTGAAAAACAGAAAATAAGTTATATAATTTAAAGAAAGAAAAAAGAAAAAAAAAGAAGAAAAAACGCCCCGCCCTCCGCAGCATCGCTGCAGGCGGGTGGAGGGTGGCAGCAGTGGGCGGAGGGCAGGTGGTCATCTTCCTGGGGGGCATGTGGTTGTGGCTCGGCTGGTTAGAGTCCACATAGACTCTACATAGACTCCTTGTAGACTCCAGTCTATGTAGACTCCACATAGACTCTACATTGAGTCTACCAAGTAGAGTCTACTTAGAGTCCACTTAGATGCTACATCTACGTGGACTTGATGTGGAGTCTATGTAGACTCTACGAGAGTCTACAGAGAGTCCAGGTAGAGTCCTTGTAGATCTACATGTAGACCAGGGGGAGTGTAAAGCCCTCCACACTAAGAGAGTATTACATTGAACTTCTGGCACAGACATACTGTGATTCTAACATGAAATAAGCTCAGAATCCAGTCCAATGATTTTTGCATCATTTTTGCATAAAATTTTGCTTGTGAGCACCTTATAGGACCATATTAAAATAGTCAAGAGTTCAAAACAGTCTCAGGACAAACTAGGTAATATGTTTTGTTAATATAGGTATGGTAAAATACACTGTGAAAAGAGAGAGTATGAGAAATACATAAATCATGGTGAAATGTCACCAAGGATACACCCAGTTACATGCTGTGAGAGCTTGTAGTGTTCAAAAGTTCAGTTTTGGTCTGGTTTTGGCAGGAAATCTCAATAACTGCAACTGCAACCAGTCTGCAGATCATGTCAATGTTACCAAAACTGAACCAGGACTGCTAGCAACTGCAACCATGGTCTGGTCTTGGTTGCATGACTGGTCAGGACCAGTTTCATTGAAAACCAGTTGCAACTGGTTAGGACTGGTCTTTGCAGCGGTTCAGGTTGGTCTTTCTGTGGAACAACATTGAATTACAAGTGAATATGTGTAAGGTATGGTAGTAATGCATAGTATTCGAAGATTAGCATAGGCCCATCTTGTTGTTGAGAATGAAAATCTCCTCCTTGTCCCATTCCTCATACTCACAATTCATTTCAAGAAGCTCCTCAAATTGTTTGATGTTAACATCTTCAATGTGCTTTGAGTTAAGTGCCACAAGGTCTGTGATGTTGTTGTGCCATGCAAATTTCATGATTTGAAGCTGTTTCAACTTTTTGCCCTGAGACATGCACAACAATCATTGGCAGTTTGCTTGCTGGCAGAAAAGAGCTGTTTGCAGGGGACAGATGACACTTGGCATGGGATGATGTTGAATTGATTTTATTGAAGCATCAGACAATGAGATGAAATAACAATACGTACACATGCACCTGCCAACATTCAATGAGATTGGTACCCCTTGTGACATCAGTTGGGACATCCTTCAAGTATTGTTGAAGTTCTGCCTGCCAACCCTTGTCATCCCATGTGAGTAATGCTTGACAGCAAAGATTGAAGTCATAAGCATCCTGTGTGCTTGTGGATGACATAGCTGCAGGCTCTTGAGGGGCTGCTGCCTGTGGACATTCTGACCACTATTTACACATCTAGACACTGTAAAGAATGTTTGAAACAACATATGGAGCAAGTGTACTGTGTTCTCAACAATATTGAGTGCCTCATCTTGCCAATTCTTGGCATTAGGATTACCTGCCTGTCTCTCAGCCTCCTGCTCTTTAGCCCCACCCCATGCCATCTCAATATAGTTCAACTCAAAGTATGGATGTAATACTGTTGAATGTGATCAATAGATGAAGACAACACAGAATAGAGTACTCATGCAGTGCAAGAACAAAGGCAAGTTTCTGGTCAAGAAAAGATGCTAATATTTCATTACCTTGTCAAGGCCGGCATCCAGAAGATCCACGTAGATGGCAAACCAGGGATCTTTCTTCTTTTCCCATGCTGATAGAAGGTGTTTGAGTGCAGGAATGGTGTGCCAGGGAGTTGGCTCCTTTTCTAAGGAGAACAATTGCTGGATACAGTTAGAGTCCTTTATGAAAGATGAAAATCAGATGGTGAGAATGAACACTCACAGCTAAGATATCCTTCGTGTCAACACTTGCCCAATCCTCATCCAAAAGCTTGAATGTGATGATAACTGTGACACAATCCTATGCAGATGGTCAACTATCAGTTGAGTGTTCACCCTTTAAAAACCAATACACAACAACTACAGAACCAAACCTTGGACGAGGGGTTCTGCTAAGTGTGAGAAACTTTGTTGGCTTGTTGGGGGTACTGGGAATTGGGGAGGGTCTGGAGGATCTTGAACTCTGAGGTATGGCAGGTGAAAGGTAGATTGATAGATGAACTCTCTGGCACACTGTCAACATAACAGTAAGTCAAACTTAGTATATTTTGCCAGTTTACCTACTTGTCGATGACACACCTCTGGTGCGTTATCTTATCTACTATTTACTTACCTCCCTTATTCCAAATACAATCATAGTATAAAAGAGATTGATTAGCTACAAATAATACAACTTTGCTTTAATCTTGTCTATACAGTTTGAAGACCTGTGTGCTGCTGCCCTCATACTCCAAGTACCGACACCGTTGTCACATATTTTTGACATCTAAACAAGCATCTTCATGCACCTGCACACCACTTGCCTCAAACCTACTCGCTTCGATGCTCTTCATGATCCTCAGGGCTACCTCGGTTTGATCACCCAGGCACTCCTTACTCGTGATATCCAAAACACTTTATTCAAACCAACTGACAAGAAATATGCTTCGTACACCAACTCAAGCTGGCATTCATGGTTGTGACCCTGACCCCAATGACTGAGGAGGGCTGGGAGGTTGCTCCCCTAGTCCTGCGCCCGCAGCGCAAAAATCAGCGCCATCCAATTCAACGAGGTCGCCATGCCTGCAGCCCACGGAGCTTGTCTCCCCCAAAGAAAAAAGTTTTCATGCTTCGGATCAGAATGATGCTGGTCAATTGAATTCTAAAAAGGCATTCGCGGATGAGTATATTAGCGGCTCCAACAATGATAATGATAATGCATTTACCCTTAAGCCAGTTAACTGGGGAGGAATCGCAACCCCAGTCAACAACAAATCTGAAGGAGGCTCCCTGCCCTAAATGCATAAGGTCTTTAAGTTTAAGTAGCATGAAAGGGGGATCTAAGCTCACCAAGGAGCAAGATGAAGTCCTTCATAAGGCCTGGAACGCTGTCCGCGAGTTGGAAAAGAAATTCCAGAAAATGAAAGAAAACTTCGAACTATTGAATGAGTTCAGAGATAAAGCCCAAAAGGTCAGTATCAAGAGTGATCCGGAGAGAATTGACTTTGATCACCTGGACGGATCCTGGACTCCGGGGCACAACAATTGGGCTATTACTGATCCGCTCAATGGCCCTGACAGCCATCAAGGTCCGGAGATTGTCGACAGACACAGCGGAGTCCTGTACCCCTAAGGATGGCAACAGGAAAGATGAATCTATTAGTGTGGCTCCTGTGAAACCCATGAGCCACAAGCAGATTAAACTTGAAATAAAGAAATTGAAACAACTTGCCAAGTTAGAAGGGAGCAAGGGACGACGCCATGATGGACATTGTGAACGTCATTCTGTGGAACCCATGTTGTTTGAAATGGTGGACATGATATCTCGCGCATCCAAAGAGGTTCCCAAGAAGGATTCTAAAAGCAGGGGCAGGTCAGTCTTTGTCAAGGCTAGTGAACAGTTAAATACTAAGTCCTTCCTGGGAAAGGCGTTCAAGGACTTGGCCAAGAACGAGAGCGATAGCAACTCGGACGATGGACACGAATCTGACAATAGCGGAAGTGACCTGTCAGACTCCTCATACTCTGATAATGGTCACAGGTCATCTGATGACTCCCTGTCATCATCGAGTACTGAGGACAGCTAGTGTTTTGAGGTCCGGTTGCAGCAACCGGAAAAGACCGCAACCAGACCGGACTGCAACTGCAAAAGACCGGACTTCAAGTTGCAGTTGCTGGTGAGCAACCAGTGGTTGCAGTTGCAGTTGCTAGGATTTCGATGGATTTCGCAACCGCCTCCGACCAGTTGCGACCGGTTGCAACCGCTGTGCACATAGATGTACTATATCCCCTCCAAATCCCTCCCTGGGACGTCCAAATCGGACAAGAACTGAGGGAGTTGTGACCAAAACAATACTGGTTGCGGTCAATTTGTGTACTCCCCACTGTTTTGAGCATATCTCTGTCAGTTCTTGCCCGATTTAAAATGTGCCGGGCTGCAAATGAAGGTAAGGAGTATATCTACACGCTACAATGTTGCACGATATGTATATTACGCTGGTTGCGACCGATCGCAACCGGAAAAAGACCGGTTACAACCCGGTCATGTGCGTGACTGCAAGCGCAAGAAGTCCCAAAAGAAGTCCAAGGCCAAGGCCAAGAAGGCCATAAGTCCAAGCATAGCATGCTCAAACTGACACCGCCCAATAAGTATAATGGTTGCGCAGATCCTGTTAAGTATGTCAGGTTTATCAACCAGTGCAATTTGTACCTTAAGAGAGGGAAAGTCCCTTTGGAGGATGAGATTGCGGAAATCTTGAACTTCCTGACAGACAAGGCCTACGATTATTACCTTAGCAATGTCTTGATGGAATTAAGAAAATGGAAGTTACCTAAGTTTTTCAAGGCATTGTTCAATGCCTGCTTCCTGGCTGACTTCTGCATCCTACAACAGGATAAGCTGGATGAATTTAGTCAGGGAAGTCTGCCTGCCTGAGAATACGCTACCCAACTAAAGAACCTGTTCTGTATTGTTGGTTACGCTTCCAAGTGTGAGAAGGTGCGTTGCCTGTGGAAAGGATTCGTTCCTCAATTGCATCAGAAGATGTTCAAATTGGGTCTTGACCCCGAAAAATCCAAATGGGGTGTTATAGTTCACCATGCTGAAATGTTTGAAATAGCACAAAACATGGGGCTGGACAATAAGAACAAGGGTCAGTGTGATACAAGAGCCAGAAGAATAACTCACAGGGAGTCTTGACCAACAACTCTGGTGGAAATAATCACACCACAGGGAATGGCGATAACTCCAACCCGAATCACAGCTGTGGAAATCTGAGTAAGGGTCGCGGTAATCAGGGTCGAGACAACGGAAGCAAAGGCTCGAATAACTGACAGCCTAATGGGCCCTACAAGCCCAAGCCTAATAATGGATCAAACGTCAACAAGAATAAACTCAGCATGGAAGAGTTAAAGAAATACCAAGATGAGGGCCTGTGCTATCGCTGCAGAGAATCTGGTCATATCGGATGGAACTGTGACAAGGGCCAGAATGTGAAAGGGAACAAGTCTGGGCCACCTGGAGTCAGAAGCAATAACATTGAATATCTGAATAAGACTGAGCGATTACATGACTTAGCTTCAACCATGCAGTCCGTACAGACCTCAGGGATGACCTTGGAAGCGGCTGTTATAATGTTTTGGGACATCGAAGTCGTTTGTGTTCCTAGCGGACGTAATCAGTGGCGCCAGGGAAGAAGAGGTCGCCGCCCGATGATTGCAAACTACAGGATGGATGAGGAAATTGCGATGAACCTGGAAAACGATGATAGTGGAAACATCACATCCAGCGAGTGTGTATCCAGAATCCCCAGGAGATGCATGCAGAATAACTCCTTCAGACTCAACAGTGGTATCCAGGTGATGCTGAGCTAGGAATCAACGTAGTCAAAGATAGGTGTTTTGCAGTGAACACTAGTGTTGATGGGACTTACCACATATATGACATGGAGTGTGAGGATCACATGGCTAGTGTTTTGAGGTTGTGTCGGGTCTGGTCTTTCACCCTGTTTTGCAGCAACCGCAACCGCAACCGGTCGCTACAAATGCCCCAAATGTACCGACTGCAACCGCAACTGGTAGGGACCGGTCTCTAGCAGTTGCAGAATAAAAAAGACCAGTTGCAACCGGTTGCAACATGACCGCGTTGTAACCGGTCTTTTT
>JABCKT010000552.1:0-11338 GCA_018858115.1 Tephrocybe rancida | reverse complement strand
GGACCGGTTGCCTAATTTTAGAAATGGTCAAAAAACCGGACCAGGACCGACGAAAACCGGAAAAATTTGACCGCAACTGGTCACAACTAGTTTTTGCAAAGACCAGTCCTCAACCAGTCCTTAGCCGGTCACAACCGGTCTTTGCCTACCATTCCACTGTGTTACCACCTCTGATCGCCATCATTTTGACCCCTGGAACATCCAAATCGGGTAAGAACTGACTGCAGTACAATCAAAACATCTGGAAAGCATTCAAATCATGACTTTCACAATTTTGATCATATCTCAACCAATACTCATCCGTTTCACACGGTCCCAGGGGCGATTTGAAGCGTTTTTGGTAGTACTACAACCGTACATATGCACCCATCACGTGATAATGGTTGCAACCGGTTTAAAACCGGTTTCTTCGGTCCGGTCTCAGTCAGTCTTTGCGTTCTCAAACCTGGGCAACCGCAACTGGCAGTCCGGTCATTTCTGGTCCAGTCCAGTCCAGTTCTGGTCTTTTTATCGGTCCTATGGACTGGACTTTCAAACACTACTCATCATGCTGTCTCTTGCCTAAATGTCCAAACACATGACCAAGGGGACTCTTAGAAGTCATCTGGGTCACAGGCTTAGTGGTGGCAGAGAGGTCAACAATTTTATTAGACTTCTTAGTAGTGGGTTTGTACTGCTGTTTTGATTTAGAACCTCCATCCACCTTCTCAATGAGAGTGGCGAGCTCACCCGAGAGAGGTAAAGATCCAGCACGGTCTTTCCTCTTCCTTGAAGCAGCCTTGTCCTTCTTACATTGACAATCAAGCTCACGCATGAGCTTTTTCTTATCTTTCAAGTAAGCAAGAATCTCCTCATGCATCACATCTTTACGCGTCAGCTCAGGCTCAGAACCACCTGGCTCACTAACATCACTTCCAGCTGCAGAAACATTGCTGTCCTTGGCAGATGGGATAGGGGTTGGAGCGTCGGTCAACTGATAAGCTTTAAGGTTGCGATGTGAATTGAACTCGGCGAGCATGTCCCATTGGACCTGAGGACCTAATTCGGTATCAGATCTGTTAAGTTGGAGTGCACCCCAGTTACGGGGATCAGCTCCCTTGCCCTTATCCTGAGATGATTCTCTGGGCTGGTTGGCAGGCACATTGATGCCTTGAGCATGAATATTTTCCACCCTGTTATCAATGTGCTCATGTTGGTCCACAGTCATACTTGCACGCGCTTCGGCAAATATATGGGCTTGTTGGGAAGC
Source organism: Tephrocybe rancida (assembly GCA_018858115.1). NCBI lineage: Eukaryota > Fungi > Basidiomycota > Agaricomycetes > Agaricales > Lyophyllaceae > Tephrocybe > Tephrocybe rancida. Next base: position 10,089 of record JABCKT010000552.1, on the reverse strand, counting down.
AATGTCACCGGGTGCATCTTCATCTGGAATCTCTTCCATGTACACATGTTTGCGGGTAGAATAAATTTTATTAGTGCTATCTAACTCCTCAGCCAAAGTAGGCCCTAAGCTAGATACATGATGACCGTCATCGTTGTTCAAGGTAACACTTGAAAGGCTAGAGCTCTGAATATTGTCATCCACAGAGGGATCAACATTTCTGCTGGCACAAGGCACAGTGGCATCCGCAATAATTTCAGCAGGCATCATGGCATTATCAGTGCTCACGGATTTGAAGCGCGGTCCGGGACCAGCAGCTTCTAGTTCTGGGCCCCCAGCAGGGTCAGGAAGGTTAATTCCATTGTCTGCCAATGTTCCAAAGCGAGGGAGAGGTCCAGAGGTTCGAACCGCAGTGGGAGGAAGTCATCAAGACCATCCACCTGTCTGTAGGTTCCATAAGGGGTATCTGTTTGACATTGTCAGTTGTATAACTTGGGGATTGACTCACGGCAATGGGAATCCTGGGTTGATCAGACCAAGGGGTACCAAGAGACACGGGAGTCAAAGGTAAGGGAGAAAGCTAGTAGGACTTGTTGGTCCTGTTCAAAATATGTAGCGGTAGTGTGATGTCACAGTAGCGTTACACAGTAGTCGGGTCTTCACACAATGGGAGAACAGTTGTAAGGTCCTGAAATTGGGAAGAGACTGGCTAACTAATACATAGATAGCCCTTATATACTTGTAGGAAGGGGAATTTCCAGGGAATACAGTAACTGATGCAGGTAAGATATATTGTGATTGTCCTAATCCGTTAAGCAAAGGTCATGGTTGCTACACAATACATAATGATGGCAATGAAGTTTGAGCAAAGAAACCCAACTCACAAATCCATAACATGAACGACTGGCTCCTCCCCACCAGCCCCCTCCTTCCTCCCCCTCAGATCGATCCAATCCTCCCTCATTCTCTTGTTGTTCCCCCTCTGTCTCCGTCCCCCCTTCCTTCCTGCCCTCAGCACCCCACCCAGCCCCAAGCATCACCCTCACCCTCCTCTGAGCATCAACAACCATCTTCCTCTCCACACCCCCAACACCACCTTCTCCCCCAGCTCCGCCTCCCCCAAATACCATGCCAGCGCTACTAGCCTCATCATCTGCACGCCTAGCTCCTCCTCCACCACCTCCTGCCCTTCTCCTTTCTGTGGCCGCAGACCCGGCACTGACCACACATATTTTATAGCAGGCACAGGCGCAACGGGTGCCCTGCCCTTGCTTGGGCTCTTGGTGTGGGGAGGCTGGGGAGGTGGGTGAGAGCGGGGAAGTAGGGGACGGTGCACAGCAGGGCGTCATCAGTGTTGATTTGGAGCCGTACTTCAAGCTCATATCACATCGGGGCTGGGGCTAGGAGGGCTCGTGCTCGTGTTTGTCGTCACCCTCATTTTTGTTGTTGTTGTTGTTGTGGTGTATAGATAGTAGTGATACCTCCCATTCTCGTCTGTTGCGGCCATCATGATTAGATAAAGAACCCAAGGGAAGCTTGGGTTTTTGGCAGCAGGGCTTCCTGCTGGTGTGCACTGGTGCTGGTGCTGGTGCTGGTATAGGCGTTGGTGTGGGAGAGTGAGAGGGCAAGGGGGGGCATAGGAATCCACTTGGTGTGTGTTAGAGTTTTTGTATTTTGATGGAAGAAAGTAGAAGAAGAGGGAAGGGAAAGAGCTAGAAAGGAAAAGGAAGGGGGGGAAGGAGGAAAGGACACTGGGGAGGGAGAGTGTGGGGGAGGAATTGAATGACAGGCAGGGTAGGGATAGGATGGAGGGAGATGAACGAGGAGGGAAATGTGTGAAAGGGAGGAAAGAGGGGGAGGTCGAGGGAAGGGGATGTAAGGGTGTGGGAGGGAATGAAATGAAATGAAGGAGGGTGCAGGAGAAGGGAAGAGCAAGAGGAAAGGGGAAAGGAGCGAGGTGGGAAGAGTGGAAGGGGAGAATAGCAAGTGATGGAGAAGAGGAGGGAAAGAAAGGGCCGAGGCAGAATGGGAGCTGGGATCTAGAAAGGGTTGTAGTGATACAATGCGAGGAAACAGGATGATGCAGAAGGAGGGCATTGTTCACAATCAGAAAGTGTGTGGGGGGTAAGAGATAGTCGATAGCTATGTGTCCTTGAATGGAGGCGGGAGGGAATTGGAGGGTTTTATGGTAAGCCGTGGCTTTTGTGCAGTCCACAAGACGGTTGTAATGCACTGGTGCACTATAGTCACTGTGAGTGGGGATGTATGGGTCGCGGGGTGGCCCAGGACAAGAAGTGGTCATGTGAGCCCGAGCTCGGGGTTATAGTGATACTGTAATGAGATCCTGAGCGGGAGCTATAGGCCAGGGAGCTGAACCAGCCTGCAGTAATGGCATTCCTAGTGACTGCAACTGTGACCAGTCTTTTGCAGTTGCACAACTGCAAAGACTGGTTGCAACCAGTTGCAACTGGTAAAGACCAGTTCAGACCAGTTCCAACCAGTGTTTTACTACATTGTACATACATGTATTATCTTCTACAACATTCAACAATCATTTTAAACCTGGACTCTCATCAAAAGAATGAGAACTGATGGAGTTATGCTTGAAATAAGAATAATACTCAAGTTCAAAACTAGTATTTTGGTCATAACTTTGCAAGTCTTTGACTGTTTTTGGTGGTCCCAAGCTTCATTTGAAGGATAGATAGAGAGGTATCTGTGGCAATGTTGTGGTATAGTACCTATTACCTTCTCTCCATAACGAAACAGTTGCTTAGATTACTTTCTTTATCTTACCTTCGGTCCCTCAACCTTTTTTAGCCATTCAACTGGCTTAGTTATCTTGTACAAACTCAATTGTCTCATCACGATATGTAGGATAGTTAGAATTTGACATATTTATAAGACTTGCCAGGCACTCGGGTTGAACTCACGACTTGACAGACTCCTCATGCGCTTCATGCGAGGAAACGTGAGAGAAGAGCAGAAGAGCCTTCTTTCCTGGAGAATGATATAGAAGTACCTAGAACTATTAAATCTAGTATATAAATCACTGTACTTCTGTTTCTGGGAATTCATTCTTGTCTTTTACCATCATACATCTGAGTGACTCATAAGTCATCTAAGTTCATAACTTAGCTCAAGTGCTGTCAATACCGCGTTATGCTATTGATCAACATTTAACTTGATTAGATACTGCTCATTGCTATCTATATAAGTTGGGCACGTCAGATAAATGATCGTAAGATTCTTGGAAGTATATTCAATTATTATCATAACAAGTCACGATCTTCACTGAAGCTACGAACATGTATTATATTCAAGGAATATACCAATATTCCAGTGAACCATAACACTGGTGGACACATCCAGAAATCTTCACAAGAACTACAATTTCGCTTACTGACATCGAGGTTCAACTTAGATACCTTACACCTCACATTTCATCTTGTATCTATCCAGGCCTGACCACTGACCGATAATCGACAAACTGTATTCTATTACTTGCAAGGCAGGATTAGATCTCTGGTATATTGTGTATGACAGTTAAAGGTAACACTCGACAACCTCAAATCTCCAACAACTCCTTGAACGCTGCACTTGATAACATAAGTGATCCCCCATCTACTTTGGTACTGAATACAATCTTTGAAGAAGAGATGTCTACTACCAAAGAAGAGAAACATGTTAGCGGTGGTAATGACAAAGGAAGTAGACAAGGCTCACCCTCAGCTACTAACAAAGGAAAGGCCAAGGAGCGAGCTAAAGCACAATGGACTTACAATCAACCGTTAAAGCCACTAGGTATGCCGGTTGAGGATATAGAACATGAAGCAAACGGATTCTGGGACTCTACTGTGAATTTTGTGGCCTGCGAACCAGTGTCTTCCTTCATAGGAGGAAAGAGTGATAATGCAAAGAATGCAAAGGAAAGGTGGAAGACGGCTTTAACACTGGGAAAGACTATAGAACGTAAGTTAGGAATCAAGAATCCACAGCATCTCAGTTGCAACGAGGAGGTTGCAACCAGTTGTAATTGGTCACAATTGGTTGCAAAATTGATGTATCAGTCCAGTTGCTAGTAGTTGCAGTTGCAGCAACCTGACCTCAAAACACTACTGGAACATCCAATTCAGACAAGAACTGGGAGTTATGACCAAAAAAATCCTGGATGCAGTCAACTTGTGTACTCCCCACTGTTTTGAGCACATCTCTATCAGGTCTTTCCCAATTTCAAATATGCCAGGTTGCGAATGAAGGTAAGGAGTATATCTACATGCCACAGTATTACACCATCGGGAAAACCTTGAATTGGTAATTTAGCACATATACGCATATCTTTGTCAATTCTTTCCAAAATATACCAAATTTTGACTAATATGGCTCATTTATCATCATTTGAGGAACATGTTAAGATATTTTCTGTCATTTGTACACAAAATGTTTAAGAAAAAGCGAACCATGGTCTATTCCTTGGCTAACTTGATCACTCCACTAGAAGATCGCTCAATAATGACAGATAAAATTTGTGAATGTGAGTAGGTAGTGCACTGTGCAGTGCAGGTGTCGGTCTATAAAAGATCATGACAAAAGAAGGGATTATAGAGATCAAGCACATTGCTGCTTTTTCACTCCAGACCACTGGACCTTCAAGAACAAGTAAACACTACACCACAGCCGCTGATGTACAGCTTGTCGCAGGATCCTATAGAAGGTATTTGCTGCATTGCAAAAAAGGAATGCTCACAAACAAGATGCAGATTGTTTACAGGTGACGTTCCATCTAGTTGGGTGTCAGGTTGGGCCGATCTCATGAAACTCAGAAAAGTTCTAAGTCATTTCAAGCTCCAACATTGCCATCCGTAAAATAATCAACTAGTGCCAAACAAATTCCAACAAGTTCATTCTCTCCACCACCTTGCCTTCCCCATTTTCAGTGTCGTGCTAATCTGCTGCCAACACATTCTTTAGATAAGTGCATAGGTGACGAGGGATATGTTGCGTGGGTAGGCAGCCTACAGGTAAGGCTCTCTTATTATTTCACTTGTTTAGTACTGAGCACTCAGCGCTCAGCTTCTACTCACAAGGCTCCTGCAAAAACCTGTCGGTAAGTCACAACCACATCCCAGCCTTTCGAGCTTCCTAACATTGTCTGTAGTAACTGCCCTTGTGCGCCTTCCATGCCTCTTGTACGTCCACCCTTTTTTCTAATTTATGTTGCTCATTCATTTTGTAGTGCCTTTATGTCCACCATACACTGTCATCAGGCCATGTACACCACCGTTCTTTCTCCACCTTCCTCAGTCTCCTCCAGCATGCTGTAAGTATGCCTCATCACAGGTGCACACTCTTCGACCATTGTGGTGTATAGTGCTACTGTTGCTTGATGATGGACTTTGTACACTGAAGTGTCTTACGACTGTTTCCTTTCACTCTTTCTGAATTCAAGCCATCTTGTAAATCTCTATGCCCTCACACCCAACTTCAGACATGCTCTTGACATTTTGACTACACTAATCATTCCTTACTTGTGGCTTATATTCCCCTCGTTATCATACATATATCTCTGGATTAAGTACTGATGATGCCCATATCCATACTAATCACTTTTATCCTATGCTCTGTGCTTCCAATCAATAGGTGATCCTCTACCTTGTGTGTGATGAGTTAATAAAAGCTGGATTGTTTAAAAGTGTATCAATATGTTTCATTTGCAACCCATTTCAGGCTAGATAATTGGTTCACTTGCTGCAAATAGTGTAATATAATTAAATTTAGCCAGACCTTAATTTCAAGGACATTTGAGGTTGCCACTTTAGCCCAAATGACAGGATTATGCTTTTCATGCTCACTTTTCACTTATTTATGGCTAATTAGCATAAATTAGGCTTAATAGTGTCAATTTTGCAATGTAGGCTTTTCCTGATGACAGTGTGTATATTACACTGGTTGTGACCAATTGCAATGGGAAAAATATTGATTACAACCTAGTCATGTTGCAACTGGTTGCAACTGGTCTTTTTTATTCTGCAGCTGCTAGAGACTGGCCCCTACTAGTTGCAGTTGTAGGCACTACATTTGGGGGCACCTGTAGCAACTAGTTGTGGTCATGGTTGCTGAAAAACAGCAGAAGGTCCAGACCCAACAGGACCTCAAATCACTACTCTTGACCACCTCTGACCTTGCCCAGGTCAGCCTACCTCTTAGGCCACCAAATCCATAGAATGTCATAGCCTAAGGGGTATACAAAAATGGGTGACTAAAGTGCAGTTGCCAAGATTTTGACAAAAAACAAGACCAAGACCAAACTTTCAAACACTAAAGACAAGTCTGTTCTATACAACACCAATTTTATTACAAACTTGCCAGTCCTGATAAATATCATGTTCAGTAAGCATTGGGACAGACCAATAAATTTCTTACAGCTACACATACTGAATTCAGACAAGTACATATTAACTATAGAAAGTTGGCAAAATATATTGAAGAACCTTTCAAACATTCAAGGGGAAGATTTTAGTCCAGTTGGCACCAAGGATTCTAGAATCAAAGACTATATGAATAGTGGGCTGAGAAGAAATTATTAATCTAGTGCTGGGTGTATAAACAGCTGAGCACATCTGTTTTGGAAGGCACAACAGTAAATGTCCAGATTGTGAGGATATCCAACCTGTATGGTGGTTGAATGACCACAGATGAACATCAGAAGCACTTTCAATAGTCTTTGAGATCAATGATTTATCACTACTGCCTGCTAAGGATGGATCCTTAAGCTCCTTGGCAAGGTCTCCAGTTAATGCATCCCAGATGTGCACTGATTTGTAATGGCTTCCTGACACTATTTGAGTTCCAGTCAATGTATCCCAGACACGCACTGATTTGTCATAACTTCCTGACACCACTTGTTTACCATCTGGAGAGAATGCCACAGACCGCACCTGATCTGTGTGCCCACTGAGCTCCATGGCAAGTTCTCCAGTAAATGCATCCCAGATGCACACTGATTGGTCTTCACCTCCTGACACCACCTGTTTCCCATCTGGAGAGAATGCCACAGACCGCACCCAACCTGTGTGCCCATTGAGCTTCTTGACAAGGGCTCCAGTCAATGCATCCCAGATGTGCACTGACTTGTCACCACTTCCTGACACCACCTCGTTCCCATCTGGAGAGAATGCCACAGAAAACACCTGATCTGTGTGCCCATTGAGCTCATTGACAAGGTCTCCAGTGAATACATCCCAGATGCACACTGATTGGTCATCACCTCCTGACACCACCTGTTTCCCATCTGGAGAGAATGCCACAGACCACACCCAATCTGTGTGCCCATTGAGCTCCTTGACAAGGCCTCCAGTCAATGCATCCCAGATGCGCACTGATTTGTCACCACTTCCTGACACCACCTGAGTCCCATCTGGAGAGAATGCCACAGACACCACCCAATTCATGTGCCCATTGAGCTCTTTGAAAAGGTCTCCAGTCAATGCATCCCAGATGTGCACTGATTTGTCACTACTTCCTGACACTACCTGTGTCCCATCTGGAGAGAATGCCACAGACAACACCTTATCTGTGTGCCCATTGAGCTCCTTGACAAGATCTCCAGTCAATGCATCCCAGAGGTACCCTGATTGGTCTCCACTTGCTGACACCACCAGTTTCCCATCTGGAGAGAATGCCACAGACCGCACACGATCTGCTTTCCCATTGGGCTCCTTGACAAGGGCTCCAGTCAATACATCCCAGATGTGCACTGATTTGTCATGACTTCCTGACACCACCTGCTTCCCATCTGGAGAGAATGCCACAGATACCACCCAATCTGTGTGCCCATTGAGCTCCTTGAAAAGGTCTCCAGTCAATGCATCCCAGATGCACACTGAATGGTCACCACTTCCTGACACTACCTGTTTCCCATCTGGAGAGAATGCTACAGACACCACCCACTCTGTGTGCCCAATGAGCTCCATGAGAAGGTCTCCAGTCAATGCATCCCAGATGTGCACTGATTGGTCACTACTTCCTGACACCACCTCTTTCCCATCTGGAGAGAATGCCACAGACAACACCTTATCTGTGTGCCCATTGAGCTCCTTGACAAGGTCTCCAGTCAATGCATCCCAGATGTACACTGATTGGCCACCACTTCCTGAGACTACCTGTTTCCCATCTGGTGAGAATGCCACAGAACACACCTGATCTGTGTGCCCACTGAGCTCATTGACAAGGTCTCCAGTCAATGCATCCCAGATACATACAGATTGGTCATCACTTCCTGATACCACTTGTTTCCCATCTGGAGAGAATGCCACAGACCGCACCCAACCTGTGTGCCCATCAAGCTCCTTGACAAGGTCTCCAGTTAATGCATCCCAGATGCACACTGATTGGTCATGACTTCCTGACACCACCTGCTTCCCATCTGGAGAGAATGCCACAGACCACACTGAACCTGTGTGCCCATTGAGCACCTTGACAAGGTCTCCAGTCAATGTATCCCAGATGCACACTGATTGATCTTCATTTCCTGACACTACCAGTTTCCCATCTGGTGAAAGTCCCACAGAATTAATTGCACTTGAGGTATGAATAGTCATTAGATGTGATGGTGTGTATGTTGCAATGATGTTTGGAATGAAAGGAAACTTTGGGTGCCAACTTTTTGCAATTTCTGACTTTGGATTCCAACAGCTCAATGCTGACACATACAAATGGGGAGTATATGGTGATGCAGAGCCACTAAAAAATGACTGGCAGAAATTCAATGCCTCCTTCCATACACCCAAGGTATTTGGAGTGTACTATCAAGAAAATTATATTAGTAACTTGTACACCTACAGCAATTCATTGCAATGACTCACTCTATCAATCCATACTGTTGACATGTCAAGCATTTGTACACCCTCTCTCCTTACATTCAGCAAATTGACTACTTCCATCCAAAACAATAACAGTTCTTCAACAAACTGTTGTGGTTTCTTCTTGAGTGTCTCTTCTGGGTCTGAGGTTGCATTTAGATGTGCCATCCACTTGAGAACTGCATATTTCAATGAGTTATCAATCTTGACTTGAATGCACTTTTGTAAGTCTTGAACATCAGCATCCTTCACAAAGGACGATTCAAGCCCACAGATATTGAAGCAGAGCTGCTTCTCCATTATTTCATAGCACCTCTTTGCAAGGAATGCATGGTGCATGTGAACATCACACTGAGGATCAAATGCTGTCTCAGCAGCTGTGGGTGCTTGGAGAATATAATCTGTGAAGGAGGCATGGTAAGTGTAGATCATTCCATCCTGTGACTTGTACATGACAGCATGGAGTTTCTTGAGGACCAGTGCCACAACTTCCACTGTTGTCTTTGCAAGCTGGGCTACAACTGTATCTGAAATAGGGTGCATTGCACACAGAATAGTATGCAGGACTCGAAGCCGAGGAGCTTGAAAATCTTTGTCAGGATGGCTGATAGCATCCTTGACAATTTGAAAGTACAGGTCCCCTAACTGTACACAGTTGCTGAGTTGATCAATGATCTTTTGCAGAACCCCCACTTGCTCATCCACAGCAGCATCATTTGCAGTAACCATTTTGACAACAGTTGCAGCATAGATGAAAAGTCCATCAGAGAGTTTTGTCAGCTTTTCAAGAAGCTGAGAATGGATATCAGGCAGGCTCTTTAATAAATACAATCCAATATCATTCTGAACAGTCTGTTTTTGAATATTCTGCAGATGAAGAACTGTTCCTTGAGGAAGGGTATTACAAAGCCTGGATATCTGTTCATCCTCCCGGCTTGTAACAAAGAACTTTAATCCCCTCAGCCTTGTAGCTCCAACTGCATGAAGCAGATGCTTTAAAAACACAGAGCCACTCTGGTTCTCATCCAGAGCATCAATGACAATGATAAGAGGTAGAAGGCCCAAACGTTCAGAGGTACTAGCTTCCCAGGGCTGTATGAGCATCTGTATCAATTGAACATCCAGAGTGGCATGAGCCAGCTCTGAATCCTTCTCCAGAGCCTCTGCTAAACAAGCTGCATATGAAGAGGAGTGATCACAGAGCCGCCGACAGAGAGTAGATACAAGTAGACCACTCTCTCTGCTGTCA
>JABCKT010000551.1:0-11377 GCA_018858115.1 Tephrocybe rancida | reverse complement strand
CCCGGGGCCTCTTAGGGGAGTTACGTAGTAGGCACTAACTACCCTAACAGGGTACTGCTAGGGGGTTGCCTGAAGTGCTCTGAGCTCAGCTTTTGCCATCATTGTCGCAAATTCTGTGGCACCTGTGGAAATATTCTCTCTCGTCTCAGCTTTTGTCATCAGTGTCCCGAATTCTGTGTTATGCATGGGAATATGTGAGCTCAGCTTTGCTGTCAGTGTCCTGAATTCTGTGTCTTGTGTGGGAACTCTCAGTTGGCTTCTACACACTTTGGTTTGTACATGTCAGACACATCGTCAGAAGGAACTTATATGGTGACCTCTGAATGTTTGTTTAATCTTGTTATGTTTGTTTGTTTCTGAATGTCTGTTTATTTTATCACAGCACTGTCCGGGGTACTTGTTGAAACACCCATAACAGTGTTGCTGAGGCTGCTCAAATGTGGTGGGTGATGTGGCAGGCCTATAGGTGGGTGGTGGTGTTGCTGTCTGTGGGTGTGTTAGTGGGGTGGGCGTCAACAACACACCTTAGGGCGCTGTGACGTGTTGCAGCGGCAGGTGGGAGCAAGCGATGGTGGTGGTGGGTGGTGGGAGTGAGAGAGATGCAACAAACAAATTTGATCACTGACAAAATATATTCGTCAGCAATCATTTGTTTGTTGCCGGTGGCTGTTGTCTGTTGGTGGGGTAACGAGTTCAAGTCTGTGTAGGGTAATTACATCAGTCTGCTGGCGCAGTGGTTATGTCCGGTGGAGTCCTCCCAGGATTGCAAAGTCCAGTGGACTCCTCCTGGACTCCTCCTGGACTGGAATCAGACCAGATCAGCCAAAATCTTGAAAATTGGCAGGCCTCCCAGTCCACCCAGAGTCCACTTGGAGTCCATCAGAATTCCAGTAATCTGGCCAGAGTCCACTGGACTCCAGGCAGAAAAGGTGGAGGAGTGTTAAGTGCTCCTTTTTGCAGATGCTTAAGGATACTGGTGCAGTCATCACAGGTCCTTTTGTCTTGCAGCTCTTACACCCCAATCTGCGCATTCCTCTCCCTTGGATCAAAATATGTGCTCCTTGTGATGCTGCCCACTTGGTATTACAAAAGTTGCACCAGGTTTATGGGTTTACCATGAGCAAGTCTTTGAAGATGATGTTCTTGCATGTTATTTGTTTGTCACCACCACTGGACATCCACACATCACTGTCAACATTGCAAAAAACAATGATCCTCTCTGCCTCATATTCAACAAAACCTCGACTCTATATGAACTTTGTCTCATATAATGGCATTTACTGCCCATACCCCCAGCTCACACTGGTGAAAAAAGCTATTTGTGATCCAGCAGGAATTCTTCGTGTTGCATTTCATGAAACCCTCAAACCCTTTGGGTTTGAATTTGCAGGAAGCCTGCAGGCATGGCCAGAGCTTAATCATCACAAATGCTGCACATTCAGGCTCTGCCCATATACACTGTGAAGCCTTCATGATGGAAAGGGGCTGTTTATCATGTTTGCCCACATTTCAGAGTGTGTGTGGCCAATATATGTTCCCTATTGGTCAGACACTGAGTGTGACTATCATTGGGTCCTTCGTCAGCACTGCAGTGATAGTATTCTGGGATATGGTAAGTTTAGTTTTTTTTTTGGGACGAACTTAAAGTGTTGATGAGTTAACCAGATTCAGAATGACTGGGTTTCTGGGAGTGTTACCAGTCATATGTGTACATAGCAGTAGACTTTATATTGGACATTCTGTGTGACTGCTTGTTACTCAGTTTTTTTTAACCATTGATAATCATCATATTGACTTATTAAGATGTTGTGATCTTATGCAAGTCAGTTCAGCATTCTCTTCTGTTCTGTGTTGTTGACACCCTCAATCACCTATACTTCCCTTAGGGTTATTCTTGGGCCCAGTTCTTACTGGTTCTTATGGAGGGTGCATGTCCCAGTGGAATTTTGCACAGCTCAGGTAAATGGTTGTGAAACCATTCCTACTGTCAATGTGTTCACTAATACATTTGCTTATCAGATTATAAAACAATTGTTGCAACTCCTCTTAGCACATTGCTTAGACTCCTCTGTTGCACTGACTTGCACACCATTTATCACTTATCCAAGACCAGCAATATCATGAAGGAAATCCTGGAAATCCTGGAAATCCTGCATGAAAGACGTGTGGCATACTTGAAGCAGCCTGGGGCAAGCCTGCATGGTACTTGAACTGTTGCACACCACACTCACAATAACTAACCCCTAGAACAGCTGTACCAGCTAAACACACCCTCTACCTTTATGCTAGTCATTTATCTCCCTTTGTTGCATCAACCAGTTTTTGTGGATGGGTCCTGTCACTACAACAGCAGGGCTGGGTCAACGATTTGCTTGCTCACATTGTTGACAATCCCGAATCTTTCATGCAGTTGCTCAAAGACACCAATAGTGTTGTCTTTGGCTCACTTGTGCTTCAATGCTTGTTACCAAAGATGGCTATACCACATACATGTGTCAACATCTCCGTGCCACATGAGTGTGCCATGACAGTTCTCCAGTCACTTGACCAGGATTTCCATTTCCAAATTGATGAGCATTTCTCCTACAAGGAGCTTTGCAGTGATAGAACCTCAGATCTGTACCAGCTGGATAGAGCTGATTTCAAACCTGACATATCCCTTCACATTTCAACAAACAACAATGCCCTTCTGCCTATTTTTGCCACTGCTGCAACATCTCAGATGAACTTCATCTCCTATTATGGAATATACTGTGCTCACCCAGAGCTTACCCTTGAAAAAAGGGGGCTGCACAGTGCAGACAAGGGACTTGTAAAGGCTAGCTTTGAATTTGCAGATACACTGCAGAGATGGTCTGCCTTTGATCAGCACAAGTGCAAAATACATGCATCTTGTCCACTCACTCCTCAAAGCATTCTGGATGGGAAGGGGCTTTTCATCACCTTTGCATCTACAGAGGATGTACATCCAATCTACATCCCTCATGGATCAGATATGGATATTGATTACCAGTGGCAAGTTGGAGCAGACAAAGATGAAGAGTACAATTTATAATGTTTTGAAATATGCCCACTTGTTCAGATCCACTGGGGGTTCCATTTTACTCATCCTATACATCAACCATAGAAACAATGGTTTTGCCCATCTACAATTTTGAATTATGCCACCAAATGATCAAGTTGTCACTTATTTGTTGTTACTCAAATACTTGAAAGTGGAATAAAACGAGGTGAACGCATAGTAATTAATGGTATGAGCGGCAGATGTGATACAAGTGTGATGTACTATGTTTGGATGGTGTGACAACACAATCACTCAAGATTCACCTCAGGATCAGTGTTCCAAATGGCACAATGATTTGGGCAAGTATTTCCGAAATCAGGATATGCGATTTTGTTGAAATCACCATCAGAATCATCGATCCGAATTGACTCTAAGCATTTCCAAAGTGTCTGCTTGTTTGCTTATGAAATCACTTGGATACTTGAAGTGAAACGTAAGCATTTCCAAAGTGTCTGCTTGTTTGCTTATGAAATCACTCGAATACTCAAAGCGAAATGTAAGCATTTCAAAGTGTCTGCTTGTTTGCTCGAAATTACTCAGATATTTGAAGTGAAATGTAAGCATTCACTATGATCAATGAGGACTGTAATATTGACACATAATAGATTTATATTTTATCACAGCCACATCATGTAAGAATTTCAAGGTTAGGTATCCAACATTATCCTGAGTCGATGAGAATTTGCCTGGAGTTGGGTTGATGTTGGAACATTCCGCATTCAAACCCCAGAACTGTGTTGCCCCCCTTGAAGGCTCAGATGCCACATACATGATCCTTTGATTGGCTTCTCCCACTTCAGCTTCTTGGTTGGGGAAACTAAGGAACAAGCCCTGGCTGTCATGGATTGAGCAGACTGTTGTGGACAAGATCCAAAGGCAGTGCCCAAATGGTCATTGAACTTGGGCCAAGTGTGGAGGGAATTACCAAAGGATATGCCCTCTGGGTGTCTCTAGTCTTCCATGTGTGGCATATAGGTGGCCCTTCTTCCTCTGGGTTGAGCAGGCTGCAGTGAGTAGAGTGGGCGCAGGGTAGGCACAGTAAATCCCAAAGGCTGATATAAAGTTCATTGTTACGAAGATGGGTAACAGAGCACTGTCTGCATTGAGCACAAAGACATTGATCTTTGAGTCCTTGCATTCACATGAGAATGGTATGATGTACTCTGCATCCATGGTTTCCCTATAAAACTGTCCAAAATGGATGACCTCAATGATCTCAGTTTTGCATTGGCATCTGAAGCTCTGCTCAAGGTCCCAGGTTAACATTCCTGTGGTTTCAACTGAAACAGAGATGTCCAGGCCAGCTGGTATGCATATACCAGGGAGAAGGCATTCCAGTGGAGTTGACCTGGCAACAACTGCATTAGTCCTGGATAGGAGATTCATGAAGCTGTGGGGGTTGGGAAGGAACTGGCCAATTCAAGCAATTCTTTTTTCCATGATCTCTACCTTCAACCTACTTGGGACTTTCATACTGTATCCCAGAAGAAGAAATATTCCTTCCCCTTTTTCTCCTTCACATAAGCTTGAAGCAGGTGTTTCAAAGCCAAGTATATGTCAGGTTGGCTGGAATCTTGCCCTGGTAGCTTGAACATCTCTTCACCTGGGTTGATGGCAGGCACTTGTGACACTATGCTAGAAGGAGTTCTTGTTACATTGCATTTCTCACATTGAGAACACTGGTGTACATCTTCATGGGACAATTGCAAATAGCCTGCAGGTCTTTGATCTTTGTGTGCAATTGGGGATTGAAGTTAAAATCTCTGGGATTAATCACATGATTGATTACATGTACAGTCGAGTATTTGGTGTATTATGTATTCTGTAAGCAGTTATACTACAAGTACAGCAAGTTAGCAGAAAACTGAGTTGAACTCAAAAAATGCAAGAACTTTATCTTTGTGTGTAATTGGGGATTGCAGTCAGAGCCTCTGGGATCAATCATGTGACTGATTATGTGTACAGTCAAGTATTCAATGTATTATGTAAATGATCATACTACAAGTGCAACAAGTTAGCAAAAAACAGAATTGAACTCAAAAATAACAATGTCCCCAAGCAGAAACTTTATCTTTGTGCGTACATGGGGACTGCAGTCAGAGTCTCTAGGATTAATCCTGTGACTGATTACGTGTACAGTAGAGTATCCAATGTATTATGTAAGCAATCATACTACAAGTGCAATGAGTTAGCAAAAACAGAATTGAACTCAAATAACAATGTCTCAGAGCAGAAACTTTATCTTCATGCATGATGTGGGGATTGCAGCTGGTATTTATCACATGAATGATTACATGTACGGTCGAGTATTTGATGTATTATGTAAGCGATCATACTATGAATGCAATAAGTTAGTGAAAAAACAGAATTGAACTCAAAATAACAATGTCTCAGAGCAGAAACTTTATCTTTGTTAGTGTTTTGAAGTCGTGTTGGGCTGGGTCTTTCACCCATTTTTTCAGCAACTGCAACTGCAACTGGTCGCTGCAGATGCCCACAATGTAGCAACTGCGACTTCTACCGGTTGCAACCAGTTGCAACTCATCAGGTTGTGACCAGTCTTGACCGGTCTTTTTCCGGTCATAATCAGTTGCAACCAGGTAGATATACATAGCATGCAGTACTGTATCGTGTAGATATACACCTTACCTTTATTTGCAGCCCAGCACGTCTTGAATTGGGCAAGAACTGACAGAGATATGCTCAAAATGGTGGGGAGCATACAAATTGACCACATCCAGGATTGTTTTGGTCATAACTCACTCAGTTCTTGTCTGATTTGGATGTACCAGGGATGGATTTGAAGGGGCTCAGGTACATCTATGGGCACAGCAGTTGCAATGCTTGGTTGAAATCCTAGCAACTGCAACTTGAAGTTGGGTCTTTTGCAGTTGCGGTCCCATCGGGTTGCAGTCTTTTCCAGTTGCTGCAACCCAACCTTAAAACACTAATCTTTGTGCATGACTTGGGGATTGCAGCTGGTCTGATTATGTGTACAGTCGAGTATTTGATGTATTATGTAAGTGATCATACCACAAGTGCAACAAGTTGACAAAAAACTGAATTGAACTCAAAAGATGTAAAAGAAATGACAAATATATATACAATCACAGACATGGCAGCACACATCACCATATCCAATGAATGCCTGATGCTGCTAAATCACATCATAAGTATAGCAAAGAATCAGAGAAATTTGGCAGCTTTCTAGCCAGCCAAAGTTCCTGATTACTGTATTTGATTGTGGTTGGCTATGTACATCTGTACAACAGGTAGACAACAAGGACACAAATAACAGGAATGTGGGTGGGTGGGTGACTTCAGAATAAACTGAGATGCTGTGGTGGTAACTATGCAAGGGATGACCATGTGAGGAGAGATCTTGCAGAGAAAAATAGAAGATTGGACATACCTAGAAGGGGGATGAACATGTGAGGAGAGATCTGTAAGACTTGGTCCTCTGCTGTTCCCCTTCTAAGTGTCAAGCTCCTTTAATATGCACTGATGACCAAAAAACACATCTGAATCAATCCATACCCAAAAAATGTGTTGTGTTTATTTGTTGCTGATACTGACATGTTTGGCCACAGGATTTGGAAAACCCATGTCCACCACAGCCTGGCATGTTCCAATCTTGCAGAATGGTGACCTGCAGAGCTTGGTTCTGCCGTTGGGAGTGGTTATCAGGCACCTCATATATTCAACATGACAGGAAGAACACTTGAGACACATCATTTGAGGTGTTTGATGGGAACCACATTGGTTTTGAAGTACAGAAAGAGTTTATTCAATAAGTATCTACAGTACTTTAACCCTCTATTTGTAAATCACTGCATGTTCAGATTTTGAAAGGAGAAGGGGAAAAAAAAAACAAAGACTCATATATGCCATGCAAATGGCCCACAACACCAAGTACATCTATGCGCACAGCAGTTGCGACCAGTCGCAATACTTCATCAAAATCCTAGCAACTGCAACTTGAAGTCAGGTCTTTTGCAGTTGCAGTCTGGTCGGGTTGCAGTCTTTTCCAGTTGCTGCAACCCAACCTTAAAACACTAATTGTGGTCAACCAGGAGTCATGATACCACACGCACCATTTTAGTCACATTGAGGAGCCAATCATGATGAGAACAGTTTCTCAAGCTACTTCCCATTACAGTTCACCAAAATGCACTGACATTTGCCAAATTTTGGTGAAGATCAAGCTCTTTTTTGGTAAATGTTATTGAAGTTCTACATATTTCATTGAATATTAGTGAAGGTCAGTGTTGTTTGACAAATTTTTGTACTGTAGGACAATGAACAAAGTCAAACATTAGTGAATGTAATTGAAGGTCAGTGAATGTCACTGATTGGTGGCAAAGTGTGATGAAGGTGAGTTATCTGTATGCTATAGTTTGATGAATGTCACTGATGTTTGCTGTCTTCCAAGCTCCAGGCATATTACTGGCTTAGGTTCTGACTTCTTACACTTGGTGGAATGCTACCTGGAATCTCTTATTACTCTGAGTTGACTTAAGAACATATGCTACTGTGCAGAAGAACTGAAATGTAATTCAGGGGAACAGAAACTGATAAACTATAGGTTTTAGTGGGTTTTTATATGAATGAGCATGTGATATAGGATGAACTAAAATAGGAAATCTGAAAGACTGGGAAGTTGGATTGTACTTGTGTATCAGCGTTCTATTAGGGTATAGGGTGTGGCAGTAATAACCTCTGTGCAGGAGAATGGTTTTACACCAGTCAGGGAATCTTTGCTCTAAATCTTCTGCTTATACTCATTTGCCTGGTTGCCAGGCCAAACTGTAGTGCCTGGGCCTCCAATGTACTTTTCACAAGGTAGCTCCTATCAGTCTTAAAGAACAGTTGTCAGCTCAGTGAATCATGTATGATGAACCACTGAATATATTATGTACCAAAAGAATAGTTGTCTGAGGTACTATCAGTATGTATAATACTGTATAAGGGACATGTGACATACCAGCTTAGTGAATCATGTATGATAAAACACTGAGCTGTGACGTGTTATGTAATGCAGTGTATGTACCAGGAATTCCAAGTCCATGAGGTATAAGACAAGATTGTAAACTACAGTAAGTAACATATGTATAGTATATCTAATATCTAACACTCCCACTCAATTGTGGTCAGTCTGAGCATGTCAACAAACTTTTTATGTTTGTCACCAGTGAGGCCTTTTGTAAGTCCATCTGCAGGCATTTGAGCCATAGGTGTGTAGTCAAGAAGAATTTGTCTGTTGGAGATAGTGAAATGAATGACATGGTATCAAAGTTGGATGTGTTTGGTGCAGGGATGATTTCCAGGACTCTTAGCAAGTGCAATAGCTCCTTGGTTGTTGCCATAGATCTGTGTGGGCTTGGCCTGACAATATCCAAGTTCTTCAAGTAGCTGGCACAACCAGATAGCCTCTCATGCAGTTTGGGTGCAAGCCATGTATTCTGCTTCAAAAGACCAGTTGCAACATGACTGGGTTGTGACTGGTCTTTTCCGGTTGTGATCAGTCACAATTGGGGTAATATACGTAGCGTGCAGTATTCCAGCATGTAGATATACTCCTTACCTTTATTTGCAGCCTGGCATGCTTCAAATTGGGCATGAAGTGACAGAGATATGCTCAAAACAGTGGGGAGCATACAAATTGACTGCAACCAGGATTGTTTTGGTCATAACTCCCTCAGTTCTTATCCAATTTGGATGTACCAGGGATGGATTTTGAGGGGATAGAGTACATCTATTTGAGGCCGGTTGCAACTGGTCAGATACATGCAATACTTTACACTCCCCCCCCTTGTCCAGTCAGAGTCTGGGCGGACTGACTGGAGTCCACCAGACTCCAGGTGGACTCTCCTGAACAGAAATAAGTCCACCAGAGTCCAGTCGGAGTCCAGTGGACTCCACCCAGAGTCCACCCAGACTCTGACCAGACTCCAACAGGACAAACAACTTGTGCAAATTCTCAAATTTTGCACAAGTCATTTTTATTATCTTATTATATTTAAAGTATCCAGGCAGGCAGCATTTATGTGGGGTGTTTGAACTGAATCTTTATATTATATAATTAACTCAATTTTAAATACAAAAAATTTAATTTAACTTAAATGTATATAAAACCGCCCCCCACCACCTAGGTGCTGGTGGGCAATGGGGTGCGGTGATGTGGCGGCAGTCGGGGGTGTGCACTGTTGTTGCAGTGAGTGGTAGAGAAAAATGTTAGTGCTAAAATTTAAATAAAAAATAAAAAAAAACCCACCCCCGCTGCCTAGGTGTGGGCAGGCGACAGGGGCGTGTGTGGAGGCAGTCGATAGGCAGCCAGCATCTTGTGGTGTGCGCTGGCATTTGAGGGGTGTGTGACAGTGTTCTGGGGTGTGTGCTGGCGCTCAAAGGGTGTGGACTGGTGTTTGAGGTCTACTGTTGGGGTGTGGTACTGTCAGCAATGGAGGGGGGCATTGTCAACGCACCTTTGGGCTATCCCCCACCCAGGGTCTGCCCTTACTCACCCGTCTTGCCCCTCTCGTCTTTGTGGGACTGTCGTAAGCCGCAATGATGTGCTGGGGTGGTGGCAGGTGCCAGGGAATGATGGTGGGGAGTGGTGGTGGAAGAGGAAGAGGGAGGAAACCGAAATGATCATTAACATTGCTTATATGGTCAGTTCCCACAATTGACCAAATGTGTCAATGTTGATCACGGGCGGTGAGCGGCAACAGTACTTGGTAGCCTGAATCTGCAAGGTAATAAACCTGCTGTGGTATAACAGTATTGTGTGCTCATACTATGAAAATTTGTCATCAATATTGAAATGCTCACGGGTTCGACTCTTGACATTGGCACTATTTTATTATATATTAATGAAATAACCTGCACTTGAGTTGTAGTTTGGCTTGTCCTGTCCACCCACTATCTGGGTGGAGTCCACTGGAGTCCGTTTGGAGTCTGCTCAAGTCTGGTCAGATTCCATGATTGTCCACTTGTCCTGTCAAGTCCATTGGACTCCACTTGGACAAAAGTCCACTGGACTTTCAGTGGACTCCACCCAGATAGTGGGTGGACAGGACAAGCCAAATTCTGGGATTTGGCTGGGGCAAAAGTCCAGACAGAGTCTGGCTGGAGTCCACTGGAGTCCACTCAGTCTGACCAGAGTCCAGTGGACCTTGAGCAGAAAAGGGGGGGGAGTGTAAAGTCCTCTCAATGGCCAGGATGGAACAAACCAGTCAAGCCAAAAATGGAACCTCCTGGGCCTAAAACTTGGACAAAGAAGGGTTTAGCACAGGCAGCAACTGATGCTGAAAATGATGCAGAGGATGCACATGACGACAACAGTGATGGTGATGAATAATCTAATCTAATCAATGACATAACTTCCATTTGGGGTTGGAATATTTGATGTGACAGTTGTTTCAAGGACTAGTATTTCCTTGATAACAGACCTTTCAACTGATGTCCTTACTGCTGTTCATCCCTCCCTAATTCAGGCTGATCCTTGGTGTAGAAATGTAGTTTAGACTTGACTTAATACTGTACAGTAGTCATATTATGTACATATGTGCAGGTTAATTTTTCCAAGAGCTGTTTCAATTGAGTGTTTCAAGGACCAGTGACCCATGATTCATCTGAGCACTGAACATTTTTATATACTGTAGCAGACTGTATGGTACCAACCATAATGCGTAACATGGCCCCAAAAGTTGCTTATATTCCCTGTCATAACACATAACAGTCCTTCAGTTGCTAACTTTTGGCGTAGTTTTTTCAAGTGAAAAAATGGCTCTCAGATCTCAGGGCAGGCCTGCAGCGCATCAGTTGCCTATATCATGACGTGTAATGCATAACACTCCTTGGGTTGTTATCTCAGACCTACTCAGGCGTGTAATGCACCATCGGTGGTTGGTACCATACAGTCCACTACAGTATAGATATGATGAGGGTGACCCTGTGCTAATGTGGCATCAACAGTGATGCCATTCACACACTTGACAAAAGCCATTTTAGCATCAGCAGTGGACACAAAACCCCCACCTTCCTCTGGGATGTAGTCATGGTTGTCATTGCCATCTATATCTATCCTAGCAGTGGCAAGTGCCCTCCCTGACTCACCTGGGGGTTTGATCACATACCCTGCACAGAACCAGTCAGAAAACTGTGCCATTAATAGAGGACTTTACACTCCCCCTGGTTTTACTTAGACTCCACATGGAGTTTACCTGGAGTCTACATAGAGTCTACATGGAGTCTACCTGGACCTTCATAGACTAGACATGTACCATGATCAACAATCAAAGTCTATGTAGACTC
>JABCKT010000550.1:0-11394 GCA_018858115.1 Tephrocybe rancida | reverse complement strand
AACCATCGTAATTGGCGCGATTGTTGGGCGATTGTCAGTCAAGGTGGACAGCTGTTGGTCCAACAAGCCATTTGAGCAACGCAATTGCGCCTTGCTCGAAGTCTAGAGTTGCCAGCCGCTCAGATGAGCTCACAGCTGTCCCTTGAGATAGATACCAGACCTGTGTCAGTCAAGAGGGGGGTCAGTTTCAAAGTTTGGACGCGGAAAAGCCACACCGCAGTTTCGAAGGAGTTCCATGCTAGGCTGTCCCTCGTCACCGCAATGTAGCCTGACATGCACTCACGTTGCTTTATCCTTCACCGTTCCAATGCACGGGGCTTGTCCGTCGAGGTGGCAGCGGTGAGTGCTTGTGAGGGAAGCTCAGAACAACGTCTGCGAACGCGATTACTGGTAAAGGTGGGCGGCTGTTGGTGCAACAAACCGTTTGAGCGGTGCTATTGCCCCTTGCTCGAGGTCTTGCCGCAGGAATAGAGCAATACGGAGGATGTATGAAGTTGAGACTTGGGGTTCAAAACAAGAGACGACAAACGTTGATCGGTAATCATGTTCTCATTGTCGTGACATCATCTATATGGATGGATGACTTTAGGCCGCCTGCACCGCCGGGTTTTACAAGGAAAACGAAAGAAATAATACATTGGAGAGTTAAAGATGTAGTACATTGTTTAGCTCATTGTAGTCGAAGCAGTCAATATATTTGAGAACGAATGGGAGCTTGTAGTATACTTTGAAAAGAACAAGTAGAACTAGAAGAAATTATAAACCTGTGATAGGGGATGGAGTGGATAGCTGTAGAATCATATGTACGAATCGGAGTGGACTTCGGAATGGACTTCGACAACAAACGGTTCGTCGAAGGAACTCTGGCGGTACGTTTTCAAGAGGAAGAATGCCTAACTTTTATTTATCAGTAAGTTCATGATGCAGTCTGACAACGGCAGCAACCTTCTAGCGTCGGTGAATGGAGTGAGCGGCGGCCTCTCAGCCTATTCTGGCGTGGTGGGGAAATCATCTTCAAGTGCGGCGCTGACAGATAGCCGTGGAAGCAAGTATCCATCCAACTGAAAGGGTTGCGCATTAATCAACTCCAGGTAGCGTAGCCAGTTCTCAAGGTGTTTGTACATATCAACTTGGTAGTTATCCGAGCGATAAATCAATACTGTAGTTTCTTGAAAATCAGGCGAGTCGGCGTTCAGGAAGATGAGACAACCCACGGTCTGTATTCGGAATAGCGGTGGGGCGCGGAAATTTCTTCCGATATCGAAGCCGCACATGGAAATGCTCGTCCCGACCTGCATCCCGGACGCGTAACGGTGTGGGTTTGGTGGTCCTAATAAAGAGCGTGAGGTCAACAGTCACTGTGGGTAGGCAGGGCACTCGCCTCCTCTGCAGAGGGGGCAGAGTATACAACAAGGTGAACAGGGCAAAATATCTCGTCGTCGCCAACCTTTCCGATGGATACTGGCCTCCCGGCAAATCGATGGCTGGCTGCACGTCAACGGCCCGGAGCAGCGCCCGGGCCCCTGCGATGACTTTGAGCACTCTAAGCATGGCAAGGCAAGAAGGAGCATGTGCAGGGCATCCATAGACGATGTCATATTCTTCGTTGTATTGGAAGCTTCCGGCAAAGCGGCCGCCTCCCCTGAAGGATGAGGGATGAGTAAGGTAGGCCCTGATGACAGCAGGTACTAACATGCTACCCCAATAGTGACAAAACGCTTGTTGAATGCCTAGGGCGGTAGATATGCTCATGCCGTCGCGGCAGCATCTGCGAACGAGAAAGTACTCCAAACTCATCGCAGAATACTTGTTGGGTCGCTCGTCGAATGATGCAGCAAGGAGATCAGTGTCCATGCCATCCTCCACGTTGGCTTGACGCCTTTGTAAGACCAAACTGTCCAAGAATTCCTTGGCTTGTGTAATGTGGACATCGTAAACGAGTTGCAAGTGCTGCGAGGGGCCGCATTGAGCACTAACAAAAGTGTTGGCTGCTGTCGATTGCTGCATGCTGGTGGCAGGGTGAGTAAGAAGCTCCGTGGAGTGCAAGAGGAGGCGGGTCGGTGCGGGACAGAACTGACATAAGCTTGCGTCATCTTGTCTCATCCATAATTTTGCGCCACGGTCGCCAGCCGCTGTAGTTATAATAGCAGTAGGATTTATAAACGTACGCTGCTAGGGTGCGTTCTAGCTTTACGTCTGAAAGCGTCGTATGGCTGTATGATCCACTACTTGAGGGCCTCCGTCTATCAAGATGTTGAAGGGAAGTTGACGGGGCTGCCTTCAAATCGACACGGGCCGCCCCCTCCCCGTTAATTGCCTGCCCATCCTGTCGAGTATTGGTGCTGCACAAATGTTTGATAAAAGGCCCTGGGCTCACCGGCTACATCATATCCTCTGCGCAGTTTTTCCTCTCGTTTCCGTAACGGCTCCCGTTCCCATAGCTTTGATCCTTTTGAGGACTACGTCACTTTATATCCGTTGGTTCAAATGCAGAGCCACGCCAATTCAAGTCGTTTGTTTCTAGAGGTGGGGTCGGTTGTCGCGTGGAGCATGTTCAGGCCCTGGGGTGCCGTCATTGTCTCGCTCACTCTGACACATCCTAGCACCATGATTGGTAAACACTATCTTCTTAGCCTTGGCATCTCGTAGCACTTACACCTGATTGTAAGCATGGTCGACTGGACGCTGACATTTGAAGAGATGGGTGCCTTGTTATCATCAAACCAACCTGTCTACTACAAGCCAGCCATATATGCAATGGTCAGCGCCTTCCTCGTATGCACCCTCGTCGATTTCAATCATAGTTGGGTCCTCGGATCTCGCTCTCCCGGCAAAGATAGTTGTAAAATACATTGTTCTTTGGCCAGATGTCAGGGAGTGAGTCTGATTAGGAAGAGGAAACATACCATCTGCTTATTAACCCCATCCAGGGCTTCGTCAATTTCGTTGTGGTCAGGTTGCGACTCTACAGCGGCTTGAGTGATCTCCCTTTGCACCACATAGCACTCGTCAATGACATTTTGCAGCTCTTGTATAGTCAGCACTGCCTGAGTTTCAATGGGAGCCGACCGGAAACTTTTGAGGAGGTTCCAAATCTGAGGGGAGCGCCCCGGGTTACCCAAAATTCCGCCAGATTTTTCATCAAAGGAATAAACCGACGAACTATAGGCTCTGTCGTGACTGGAAAATGATTCAGTGTCGAGACAGCAACCCCGAACTCAAGCAATCACGTACACCCGGTCCCAGTGCCAGGTCACGGCAAAAACGGTCAAATCCACAGTGAAAGGGGAGGCTCCTTCGTGGATACAGTGCCTTAAATACAGTTCAAGAGCAGTGGCAGATGAAGCGTTAGGGTCATTAACGCAAGACAAGAACTGTTCGTCCTGTGCTGTGATCGCCCATGAACGGGACCAATCGGCGAAGTGTCGCACGATCTGTGCATAGCAACTTGTGGACCTTGGACGAGAACCGTGATGATCGCTTCAGCGTCGAGTTAGTTAAGCTGTCCTTAGAAAAAACCTCCCACGTACATTGTATCGGCGTTAGACATAAAGCAATGCGACTTGGACGACGGCCGGAGAGCAAGAGAAAAGTGGATTCTATTATATACCTGCATTATATCAGCCACAGAAAGCCGACAGCTTCTTTGACAGGACTGATCCACACATCCGCCTACCCCAACTTCTATGTCACACTACCTTCGCGAATGTGGAAGACGTATTCGCTACATTCACTATTTACCTGTACGGAGGCTCTGCAGTTCTTTTCTGGGTCCAAAGCTCGTGGCACTATCAGGAAATCAACTTTTCGGTAATTGAGAAAGGTGGAGCAGAGTCGCGCGGCGCAAGTTGCAGATTCTAGTAGGTAATGGGCAAGGGAGATGGTAACGTTACAGTAAAACGTTGGTAGACACCTAGGAACCACCGTTGTATTTAGGTGGCACCGGCCGCCTTGGCTCGCATTCACGTATTCAGAAATAAGCTTATCCCGTTTTTGTGATCGCCGATGGAAGAGTTTACTAGAGAGTGACAGAACAACGAGTGGTTGGTTGTTCCCCCCGACACAGAGTGGCAAAGTTTGAGAGCTTTCAAACCCACATCCATGCAGGCTTCCCGTGAGGCGAACATCGAGAGGGATAACTGGCATTTTTGAGCATTTATCTGCGAGCTACTACTACAGGCCAGTGGAAGGATGACGAGGTCGAACCAAAGTAATGGCAACTCTAATAAAATCCTAATAAACGTGTGGCCATGACTTCGCGTCGAAGGCAATAAAGTTCTGTGACCAAGTGTCGGTCGTCAAACCACATGTCCCAAAGACATACTACGAGACCTCAGGTGCCGAATGCACCTGACTTCATGCTGTCGTCGGTTCTGGGAAAGCCATGGAGCAGGGACGGATCGAGCGGCAATACACTATGCAAGGAGAGGAAGACAGTCTGGTGGATCCTGTCAGTAGTGTTCATATATGGACCATGGAATAAGATACCAACACCATCAAAATCGATGCTAATTATTGACTGATGCTTGTATTTGCGAGGAAGCGACGGCTGATTGTTGTTTCGGAGAGACAACGGCTGCCAGCACAGCAGACCGTCTGAGTGACGCAGGGAGTCTTGCCCTCCAGGTATTGAAAGAACGGGTAGGTGACTTGGTTGTGCGCTTTGCGAATGCCTAACGCGAGGGTAGCACCGCAGACGCCTGGACCTGACGATCACTGGTGTAGTAGTCTATTCAAACGACATAAGACGTCATGAGACGACAGGCCTGTGAGCCCTGTTAGTAGTATTCATCTGTAGGTCATGGAGAAACATACCGACACCCTCGAAATCAATATTGATTACTGGGCATGAAGACTCGATTGTGGGTTGATTGGAACAACGGCTGCCAGTACAGCAGACCGTTTGAGCGACGCCATGCATCTTGCTCACCGGATCGTCAAAGAGAGAGAGAGCCCTGTGCAGTTGTTAGGGTCATTGAAGCACAACACGCAGTACAACATACCATCGTATTTGGCGCGATTATTGGGCGCTTGTCGGTAAAGTTGGACGGTTGTTGGTGCAACAAACCGTTCGAGCGACACGATTGCGCCTTGCTCGAATTCTGACCAGAGGAATAAAGCAATAAGAGGGGAAGGAGCAGAGCGGAAAGTTGTGGTGTAGAACAAGAATCACTGATAAATGTTGATTGATCGAACTTGACGGTTTGTAATCAGTCTGTCGATTTATAGGTATTACCAACGCTGTCATTGGTGTTGCTCTGCTGGGTTAAGAAAACGGAAGAAATGATAAATTGTAGAGTTCAAGATATAGTACATTGCTTTAGCTATTGTAATATTTTGTAGTCGAAGGAGTCGTTTTATGGAAAATTTAGGGTTAATTTATTTAGGGCGGATGAGAGCTTGTAACGCATTTTAAAGAGAACATATGGAACTAAAGAAGAAGCCATATGCCTGTAAAATCACACGTGCCAATGGAGTAGGCTGAAGAATGGGGATCGGACCTGGGAACATGACACTCAGTGACGCCTAGAATTTTTCTTCCGTCGCGGAAGACCGCCGCCATTTTGTCTTGTGATGTCCTTCAAGAGAGTTTCGAAAGGGGTGACGTCGGCGCTTGGATGTGCTGCAAGAAAGTCTTTCTCGGACGCGCCAAGCCTAACGTGGACACTTGTTTAAGAAACAAGGGGCATATGGTTTGAGAATGACTGACCGATGGAACTCTTCCCAAACAACCTTTCTAGATCTGCATTTTACGGCGGTCCTAGTCTTCATCTTCCCTTTGTACCACGTCTCTGGCCAGCGACAAAGCGCCAGACCAGTCTGAGGATCTACGTCTGTCCATTGTTGAACCGCTTCGCGCCAAACTCCACGACGGTGGCGGTCAAGGTCCCGAATGCGAACTTTGCTCAAATTTGAGATGTCGGCGGGTGTACTGGGGGAATCAGCTGGGGAAGAATTGACAGGCGATGGATTCCTACTAGATGGCGGCGTGTGCTGAAACGCGCTCATAGGCAAGACCGAAGGGGCAGAGGTAGGAAAGAGATGGAGGGATGGGTGCAGTGGAGTTGGCAAAGGTTCAGAAGAGTAAGGCAAAGGGGCTCTGCAGGAAGGGGCTGTGTAGGATAGATTATAGCTTGGGTAGAAAGGCGTAGAGGGAGGGAGGGAGGGAGGAGGAAAGTACGGAGAAATGTACGGAGAAATGTATAAAGGAGGGTGAGGAGGCGTGTATAGGGGAGGGTAGACAGGTATATTCGGAGGGACGTAGGGAGGGCCATACGGAGGGAAGAAGGAAGGACCATACGGAGGGAGGGAGGGAGGGCCATATGGAGGAATGGATGGAGGGCACGGCACGGGGAGGGAGGGAGGGCTACACGCAAGGAGGGAGGGAGGGCTATACGCAGGGAGGGAGGGAGGACTGCACGCTGGGAAGTAAGGAGCACGTACAGGATAGGATGGGGCGGAAGGCTGCGGAGGGGCTGAAGGCTGAGGGGTGGAGGCTGCAGTAGGAGAGCTCTTCATCGCGGCAGCCAAAGTAGCAGTCAGCGCGAAACCAAGGGCACGAATATCATCAACCGTGGCGGGCTCAGTTGTCGCACGCTCGGGCTGGGGGTTGGTTGAGGGAGCCCCGACAAGCAGCTGATGCGAATAACTTTTTTCACGCTTTTGTTGGCAGTTGAGAAGATATTTTGCCAAAGTATCCACCTGAAATTCGAAGTCAATGAAGTCTGCAGTGTAACAGGAAGAGACAGATTTACAGTTTCACCCTCCGTCCAACCACCCCACCAGCGCACAGCGTCAAGGGACCATCGCACAGGTGCGTAGATGAATCGATATTGCGATCCACCCCGGCGAAAGCAATGGGTTGTGTAGATGGTGTCCAACCCAGCGTTCAAGGTGAAATAGTTGATAAGCTTTTGTACTTGTGCTTGCTCCATTCGGCGGTCAAGATGAGGGATGCCATTGGCAGATATGTAGGGAAACAAGAATTCATCCGGGCCAGGGATTTTTCCGGTGATCAACTCCCGATAGCGAAGCCAAATGTCAAGGTATTTTTGGGTGTCGATTTGGGAGATGTCGGGGCGAGGATGCAGTTTGTAGTCCATACCTGGCATGGAAATTATCACTGATGAGGTAAAAATACCTCCCTTGTTGGATCCACCTTACCTTCGGCTTCCAATCCAGTCTTGTTTTGCCAGCCCTTCCTGTGGCGCAGCCGAACTTTAGAAGGAGGACAAGTCTCAGGGTAGCCACGTTTAACGTCTTGCACACGAAGCGATGTCAGTTCCGAGCATCTATGTTAGGATAAGGAAAGTGCTGATGAGGAGAAGGGCTGTTGCTTGCCTTGTCCACAAAATGAAGGCCAATGTAAACATGGATCGTGCTTCAGCGTGCTTCAAGGCGAGAGCTCCTGCCTGACGGCTTTCTGGCAGGTTCTTGAGCTGCTCTGAAGGATACTGGGCCTCAGACCAGTCGATTGTCTGAATCATCGATTCTATATCGATGGCTTCAGCATGGTTACGGGTCCCTGTAGTCTTGGACCTTTTGTTGATGGCATGGATGAGGCTGCGGAAGGCAGGGGCTCGAGCAGGGCAGCCATAAACAGTGTTAGATTCTTCATGATATTGGTAGAAGTTCCCGCTATACCTCCCATCTCCCCTGTAAAGACAGACATTATTAAACACGAAAAGAAAAACACTATGGGTGACGGGACTCACATGTTGTCCCAATAATCACAGAACGCTCCTTGAATGCCTGCAGCAGTGTCCTTTCCCTTGCCATCTTCGCAGCATTCTTGAGAGAGAAAGTATTCCACGGCTACGGCGGAATGTTTGTTGGGCGGCTCGTCGAATGCCAATGCAAGAACGTCAGTGTCGAGGTCGTCCTCAACAGCGTCCTCACGCCGCTGTTGGGCTAAATTCTGAAGAAACTCCTTGCCACGTTTGATATAATTGTTATACTTGTTGCGTGTATTGTCCGGCCGGGCGAATTCGTCACGAACAGCGGTGCGAGCAGCTTCCAGATGGGCTACGCTGCGTTTGGAACGGGTTGGAGGGGCGGCGCGTTTGCGACCCATGCTGCAAGGAAACTGTGGCCGCCGAAAATCGGACCCAGGGCTGTTAGACGGAAAGGTGAGTATGTCTCATAGTGACATGAGATTTAGGAGTACTTGCAGTTGAGGGGTTGCCAAAAAGTGCGTATTGTAGGATTAAGGAGGAGTAGTGTACAATGTACGATGGTGCGAGAAATTAGTTGGGGATGTGTCGAGAGCAAAGTGGTGAGGACTTGTGAATGGAAGAAGCAGAAGAGCAGCGTAGGTGAGACCTACTGTTGTCGTACAACCTCAGCCAAATAACACGCCGTTATTTCGTTTCCCGACGAGTCCGAATGTTGGACGAAGGCAAACCTACAGTAAGGCAGTCGAGACAAGTGACGTGGAGGCTTGGGCTCTTGCAAGTAGCAGAAAGACAATGTATTTCATTGCAGGCCTCGATCGGGCCTGCTGGTGATTTCATGACGCTACGTAGGTTGTATTTATATTTAGTTCCCAACGAAAAGGGTAAACTCAATCGCTCGTGAATATTGCGAGGTCAGGCCGACAGCGTCCTATCTACAGGTGAATGACTTCAACGGATGTTTGAGCATTGGGAAAGAATGACCTTACAAGGCGGAGGTGGACTTAAAACATACAGAACAGGATTAAGAGAATCTGCGCATGGAGGCAGCATCAATTGCTTCGATGGATTTGTGGTTGAAGTCCGATTTTGAAAAAGTCCACGTATACCACTTGTAAATTTATGTTCCTGATATATGGCGAAGGAATGAAGTCGCAGATGAAGTGTTTTAACGGTTTGGGACTTACCTCGTCCACTGAGTAACAAGACGGCCCGGGGCAGTTTCTTAAGCACTATGGATCATTTCTTGCAGGCTTCCTCTCGCTCAGCAGGTGCAGAGGCTGATCGTCACGGCAAAAAGTCCTCAGTGTTTTGCGAGGACTGTGATGAATTTAGTTCCGCTGGTGTCTTGCGACATGTGAGAGCTGCTAGGGACTGTGTCCGGAAGGGGGTTGGTGTTGAGTTGGCGAAGGCCGGAAAGCTCGACAACGACTGCTGTTGCAACAGGCCGTTCGAGCGATGCTATGCATCTTACTCATAACTCAGAATCTACCAATGCTCTAAAGCATCGACGAGAGCGAGCCGTCGTAGATCCCACTGTCGCAATTGCTTTGTTGATGGACCACGCGAGAAAGGGGAAGGAAAGGCCGCAATACAAGACCAAGGGGTGGGTACCGACAGCTGTTGGTGCAACAGGCCGTTTGAGCAACGCTATTGGATTTTGCTCGAGTAGGTTCGAATTGTCAAAGTGTGCCATAGCCAAGGGGATCATCTGCCTTCGGTTGGGAGGAGGGATGACATAGCTAGGACTGTGAATTTCCGACGGCCTTTCACAAACATGAGCGATTTCTCTATCAGGAAGCATACCCAGGGAAACGCACGCTTCCTGGTCTCGAAAACACGCTCGGAAACGCGACCCACAAGATCCGAGTCTAGCTTGACAAGACTTCTGACTTGAATGGCTGTCGGTGCAACAAGCCATTTGAGCTACCCTCTTGTGTAATGCTCGGGAGTCAAGAAAAGGCGGGACGGGCGATTTGTGTGGAATCTGAAGGAAGAATCGGGGCAGGAGAACGACGTTTAAACTCCCAAGTTTTGGTTGGGTAGGATTTGATTGGAGAGACAGTCTGTTGACGTAGAGCCGATGTCACATATACACCATTTTGAGGCTGGACCCCGGCCCGCTTCTGATGAAACAACAACGCGTACACACCGCATTGTGCGAATCAACAGTCGGAAATAGCCTGAAGTCCAATCAATGTGTTGACGTAAAGTGGATGACACATAGCCCCCAATTTGAGGCCGGACCCCGGCCCACGTTGTGCGAATCAACAGTCGGAACATCAGGGATCCGTAAAACAAATGATATACAGTCGAAGCTCTCTTAACCCATACCCTTCGACACCCATAGGTATGGGTTTTGAGGGAGTATGGGTTGTCGAAATGGTCTAAAATTAGAACATGCAATATGACCCTCCGAAGGTAGCCATATGCTTTTTAATGCAGTAGCTACTCATTGGACATCGACGCTGAGGCCAAGAAACACCCCGACGACGTGTTGAAGAAGGCTGAAAACAACGCTGGCGGACAAAATTCATCCCATTATCTGGCTTTGTAAGTCATGTGCTCGAAACCCATACACACTTTTGTGAGGAAAATCGAACCTGAAGCGCACCTGAATGCTTCTTAACCCAAACTTGACCTAAATGATGTGTCCTAATCCGATTCCTGGCCCAACCATTGCCATTTTGGTACAAGATCCACAAAAATTCATGCCAAAAGGTATGGGTTTTTCCACCAAAATTGGTATGGGTTATTGGGTAAGAGGGAGTTATGGGTTATGGGTTGAATTTCCCTGCGAACCAACTTGGTGGATTGAAAAACCTATGGGTTATGGGAGATTATGGGTTATCCTACCTATGGGGTAAGAGAGCTTCGACTGTACCTATATATGGCCTTATCTGGGCATCTTTCGGGATCTGCCTCAACTTTGTGATGGGTGGGTAGATATGGGTAGATATTGATAGGTGGAGTTGACGGAATTCCTCCACCTGTTCGACAGGGTATCAAATATCATCACCAAGATTGAGTTAGCCAAACACACCATTATTGCCAGCTCATCTCAATGCCATCATAAAGTCTCGCTTGAGCCAAGTTATTCTCAGATATCAATTGGGAGCTAGGTTAATTCATTTCAATTTGAATCCATACTGACAATAAACATTACATAAATGTTAGAAATATCTAGAACACGAGCTAAGTAAAGTGCATCATGTAAGGACAGAGGGACAGGGGGGTCATGATTGGTGAGGTAGGATAAAATAAGAGGTAGGGCGACAACCGAGATAAAGAGGGCAGCCGTGTGGTGTGAGGCTAAGTCATAGGGTGTATAAGTAGGGGGAAGAAATGACTGTTTCGTGGACTAGCATAACAGAAAATGGGTTAGCACAAAGACAAGGAGGGAGATTTCACATACATTAGAGGCTAAACTGAAGTGGAGACCTTCAGACGTCTGCTTCGTGCTCGCAGCATATAGAGGTCTGAGAGGAAGTTGATTTAGACAAGAGCTCAGGTCAATGTTCGTGCCAATAAACTTGGTGCCAACAAACGGAGGCAATCACAGTGTACATGTGTGATCACGAAGCATTGACCGCAACAGAGTGTGCACTGCGACAGGACGCAGGAGCAGGTGGGGGAACACGGCGCATGATGGAAGAGAGGAACAAATTTGACAAGTTCAACGTCGAACATGCATCAACAAAATTTAGAGCGGAGTCTCAAT
>JABCKT010000549.1:0-11409 GCA_018858115.1 Tephrocybe rancida | reverse complement strand
CTCAGGACTTCAGGTCAGTAACTTACTTATTTGCTCAATACATCAGTTTCTAACTCAGGACTTCAGCTTTAGCTGTCTATTCAGACCACTGCGCTTTGCCTGTTCTAACACTTTGATCATATATTGATGCTGAAGAGCATATTTGCGAAAATTAGCAGATTGCTAAAATTCTGGCTCAGAATGAGGAGGAACTCATCACCAGTTGCAACAGGACCCAGTTGTGACCAGTCTTTGTTTGGTTGCAATTAGTTGCAACTAGGGTAGTATACATTGTGTGTAGTATTGTATTGTGTAGATATATTCCTTACCTTCATTTGCAGCCTAGCACGTTGGGGGCTACATAAATTGACTGCATTCAGGATTGTTTTAGTCATCAGTCACAACTAATGTAATACATATACTGTGCAACATTGTAGCGTGTAGATATACTCCTTACCTTTATTTGCAGCCTGGCATATCTCAAATCAGGCAAGAACTGACAGAGATATATGCAAAACAGCGGGGAGCATACAAATTGACTGCAACCAGGATTGGTTTGGTCATAATGCACTCAGTTCTTGTCCAATTTGGACATACCAGGGATGGATTTTAAGGGGCTAGATACATTTATGCCCACAGGTTGCAACTGATTGGAGTTGGTTGCAAAATTCATCGAAATCCTAGCAATTGCAACTGCAACTGATGGTTGCTCACCAGCAACTGTAACTTGAAGTCTGGTCTTTTGCAGTTGCAGTCTGGTCAGGTTGCAGTCTTTTCCAGTTGCTGCAACCCGACCTCAAAACACTACCTGCAAAGGAATAAAAATTCCTTCACTATACTTGTACTCCACATCTTTATTGAACCTATTTGTTATCTACATTTACTACATCAATCATCAAGATATGGGCCCTCAACCTTGATACCATGTCTATAAATTACAATTTCCCTAAAGTTCTTTCTTCTCTCAATTTAGACCAACAATGACATTATACTACGAGCTGTTCATTGTCAAAAATTAGGTTATTCAGTTGTTGTTATAAGGTATTCCTCATCTCAATTAATTGTTTACAGTAGGTGTTTATACATACTATGCTATTAGTAGCCTATTATTAGAAGGTCGTTGCACTGCAATTGTAGCCTCATACTGCTGTCCACAGAACTCACGTCTCTGATAGAAATCTAACTATACAAGATACATTCTAAGCATTGCTTGTGACACATTACTTATAGTTAGATAGTATAGGCTGGAAGGCCCTACAACCAGGAGATTTGCTGTTTGCATGCTGTATAGCATCCATACATTTTGCTAGGCCCAGTATCCGTATGTCGTTGCTTTTAAACTACAACCTAACCAGACTGCAACTGCAAAAGACCCAACTTCAAGTTGCAGTTGCTAGGATTTCAACAAAGTATTGCGATCATCTCCGACTGGTTGCAACTGCTGTGTGCATAGATGTACTTGAGCCCCTTCAAATCCATCCCTGGCAATGTCCAAATTGGACAAGAACTGAGTGAGTTATGGCCAAAATAATCCTGGATGTGGTCAATTTGTATGCTCCTCACTGTTTTGAGCATATCTCTGTCAGTTTTTGCCTGATTCAAGATGTGCCAAAATGAAGGTAAGAAGTATATCTACATGCTACAGTACTGCACGTTTCCAGTTGACAGATCGCAACTGGAAAAAAACCGGTCAAGACTGGTCAACACGCATCAACAATGGACTCCACAAAGTGTTCCTCAGGAGCAAAGACAGGTGGTGGCTCAGGCATTTCCTTGAGGGAAGAGTTCAGGGGTGTTTTCCTGGAAATAAAGAAGTTTTGAAGTGTTGTCAGTATTATAAGCAGTCGGTGCATTAGGTATTTTGATGGTGACATTTGAGGTTTCTGGATGGATGTCGATGACACGGTATGGGTCATTATATCATGGTATAAACTTGGCCACTCGCTTCTTGCCACATTTCTGGTACTGCTGACACTTTTGCTTTGTACAGATGAGCACATGGTCACCAATGTCAAATGGAAGGTCATCCAGGTGAGTTTTGTTCGTTTGAGCCACCTGCTGTATCTGCGATATCTTCACCTTTGATGTACACCATTTTACAGTCAAATTGTGATATGAATTCCATCCATTGTGCCTGGCGACGTGACACCTCTTTCTGGGTGTTAAAGTTTAGCAACATTTTGTGGTCTGTAAACCCTACAAATGAGCTACAAAAAAGGTCAGCCTGCCACTTTTTCAATGCACAGATTATTGCAAAGAGCTCCTTCTCGTGCACCAGGTAGTTCAGTTCAGCGCCTTTAAAAATTTATAACTCAAAGGCAACTGGTTGCACAGTCTCCCAGACCTCACCAAAAGAGAGGACTGCCCCTGAACAGTAATCACTTGCATCTGTGGTCATGAAAATGGTCTTTGAGGTATCTTTGTGATCAATTGTTGTTAGACAATCACGACTAATAACAATCTGCTTGATGTTGTCAAAGGCTGCCTGATGTTGGTCTGTCCAGGCTGGGAACAATGAATCACAATCTTTTGTTGTCAACTCATTCAACACACTTGTGTACTGAGCAAGTCTTGGCAGAAATACAGCAATATATCTGACCAAGCCCAGGAAAGCATGAACATGTGTCGCTGACTTGGGTTGTGGCCAGTTCAATATGCGATCAACTTTGAACGGCCCAGGATCTGCCCCTAAAATTATTCAATAAAAGACCAAACAGATGTAATATATCAATTGCTTACCAATGGGAAGTTGGGTGAGCATATTAAAGAGTGTCATTCGAGTGTATTCACCACCCATATCTCTGTGCCAGCCACCTTGATCACCCAGGTTTTCCGATAAATTATTGGCACCAGCAGTCGACGACACGTTCATCAGAAAGCTTGTCCCACAGGGAGAAATCCCACCAATAGAGAAGACATTATTGTTATTGGAATGAAAGTCTGTCAGTTCTAGCTTTTCCTTGGACAACATTTGCAGTGCAATCAAGCGGTACAGATTGTACAAGATCATGAGGAGTTCAGATATGTGTTTCTTGGCCTCTGTGTGGTCGGCCTGAGTGGCTGGAACAATAATTCCCTGAAAATGATATGTGTTTTTAGCACCAGCTCCTTAGTAGACATGATCTTGCTGTCAAAGCGATATATAGAATGGACATAGGCGGATATCAAAAGTTTGACATGTCATCTGTCAACTCAGCTGTACAGGATCGCGTGGGTGCATTGGCCCACACTGTGCTTGCTCTTTCTAGATGTGTTCCAAGTATTGAGGGAGAGCTAAGGCGTGGTGTATGTGTGGGTGTTAGTGGATGCAACAGCGAAGGTGAAATGTTAGCAGGTAGCGGCTGGATCGAGCGATGTAAGTAGTGTTTAAAAGTCCGGTCAAGTCTGGTTTTTGGCCTCCAAAGTAGGCAACCAGCAACCGGACCAGTTGCCAAATTTTAGAAATGGTCAAAAAACCGGACCAGGACCGACAAAAACCGGAAAAATTTGACTGCAACCAGTCACAACCAGTTTTTGCAAAGACCAGTCCTCAACCAGTCTTTAGCCGGCCACAACCGGTCTTTGCCTACCATCCCACTGTGTTACCACCTCTGATCGCCATCATTTTGACCCCTGGAACATCCAAATTGGGTAAGAACTGACTGCAGTACAATCAAAACATCTGGAAAGCATTCAAATCATGATTTTCACAATTTTGATCATATCTCAACCAATACTCATCTGTTTCACATGGTCCCAGGGGCAATTTGAAGCGTTTTTGGTAGTACTACAACCGTACATATGCACTCGTCACGTGATAATGGTTGCAACCGGTTTAAAACCAGTTTTATCGGTCTGGTCTCAACCAGTCTTTGCATTCTCAAACCTGGGCAACCGCAACCGGCAGTCCGGTCTTTTCTGGTCCAGTCCGGTCCAGTTCCGGTCTTTTTTTCGGTCCTATGGACCGGACTTTTGAACACTAGATGTAAGCGTCGACATTCCTGGACCCTAGTGGCTGCCAGCCTCCTTGGCCTGATCAGCTCTTCTTTTGATAACTAGGTTTTGTGATCAATGCTGTTGTACTAAACCAGTAAACAATATCTGACACCTCCTAAATGTGTCCTCTCATGTTACCTCAGCGTCCAGGTCATGCGATAGGGGCTGTCATGCTGGCCTGAACCACAGATGCTCCCTATGTTCAATTTGCTGAGGTCCAACATCTTCTATACCAGCCAACCTATACCGATGAGGGCTCCTTGTCTGTGGAGCTGTCTTATTGCTCCAAGAGACAAAAATATGATGTTCTGTCCACAACAAAAGATATAAAGAAAAGCCAGGAGGAATGCGAGACTCCCCCTGAAGAGTAGCCCAAACAAATTGACAAAGTTCAGCGTTGATGTTTCATTATTTTAGGAAATAGGCGACATGTCACATTAAGCTTCAGGATGATACGTGGTAGTGGTTGTTGGTGTTTAAGACGTGTTGGGTACTAGTTCCTGAAATGAAAAGTTTAGATGAATTTGCCCCAGAATGGAACCACTAGTCCAACTGGCCCGAGGTCACATGTTTTAGACACATCACATCAGTGGTAGGGATGGAGATACTATCTGGGTAGTTGTCATGTATGTCACGTGACAGTTGTTGAGCATGCCAAGGAGTGTGGGGGGCGCATAGCCTAGTGAGGAACTTATCACCACAGTGACCTTTTGGTTGGAAGGTTCTACACTCTGAGCAGCTACAACATATTGCCCTTTCAAAACTTAAATACCATCTTCCTCAGAGTACTTTTTCTTACCAAATTTTTAATGGACTTTTTATAAAATCCAAATAAAATCCACATCAATCTATATGGAGTCTACATAAATTCTTCTTAAAATTCACATTTCTACCTCTAATACATGGAGTCTATGTAAAATATACATAAACTCCCTATAAACTCCATATAAACTTCATATAAACTTTTTTATAGATTTTTATTTTGAGTTTATGTATATTTTACATAGATGTTAGAACAAAGAAGCTACAGACAGCTAAAGTTGAGTTAGAAACTGGTGTATTGAGTAAATATGTAAGTTACTGACCTGAAGTTTTTAGTTAGAAATTGAGGATTTTAGGTTAAGGTATCTACATTATATATAAGGAGATAAGTGATAGGGAGATAAATAGTGAGATAAGAGATAGGAATGATATTCTCATAAAAGAATAGAATGATGGGAGATAGGTGGTGATCAGAATGGATTAATAAAGTGTATTTTAATAATAGATTTTAAATAGATTTTATGTTGATCCTTTTGTAGATTCTTTTATGCTATCTTGAGTCTATGTACATTCTACATAGACTCCATGTAGACTCTTTGTAGATTTATTTTTATCTTTTAATAAAGTGGTATCTTGGAAAGTAATGTGTGACTTCCTCATTATCCTCCTCGCTCTTTATATATAACAAACACTCTTTTTTACCCTCTATTCACTTCAGTGAATCTAACAATAATCCCCATTGCCGGACATTCACGTCTTCTGGTGGTAACCAACTATGCCTCCCTGCACTCCCTGATTTTAAAAACTCCATATCACTCAATTTTCAACCTTTAACATCACTCCCTATCAATCACCCTCACTTTAAAGGGTCAGATTCCCATGCTCTAACACCATGCTCCAGCACAGAGTCTGCCTAGAAAAGATGTCCCCCCCATGCTCATTACCGTTGGTGGTGAAACAACTCTCCCAATGTGCACATGGCTCACAATGCAGGCTCTAGTAGTTATTCTTTGCAGTGACCTAACTATTTCAACCATACTGGTTGTGACCTAAGTACACCTGACTTAAACCCAACTTACAACTTCAACTTTCAAACTTAACACAATCCACTCCCTGAATGAATTATATCATAATACATTGAACAAACTTTACTATACATATTACACAATGATCTTACTTCATACTCAAACATAGATAATTACATGATTGTATGGGGTCTGACTGGCTCTACCGTTGAATACAATCCACAACAGGCTTCTGAAATGGATGAACATGCCTGGTGAGGATTTGTCAACTGGTCAATTTGGATTTGAAGATAAGCCTTGTTTGTCTCTTTGTCTTAGGCATTCTTTGCTTTGCCCTTCATCACTTAGATCGACTCTTTCATAAAATTTCTTTAACCAATGTCAGCAAATCTCCATCTCCTCCACAACCCCATCAAAGAGGCCCACCATCACTCAGATCTGCTTCACCAGCACCAACATCAGCTCCCTCGAGGCGATCCCACTGCCACCAACTGCCTCCAACCCTGACAACATTAAATTTGTAATGGAATGTTAGGCAGGTCAGATCTGCAGATTTGTGAACACTTTGGTCTTTAACCATGGTGATCTCAACACAGCAATTGTCCATAGCTGCGAGGAGTACAGATCGCATCTGTCAGATGCCACAGAGTCTGCATGCAGTATTGATGTTTTAAGTGGTTTTAATTTAGTTTGTTACTATAGATCTTGAATCTAAATATGCCACTATTAAGCATCAGACGGATACCTTTCTGTTGATCAATCCTAGCGATGTGGCAAGGCAGAGTATATTTGGACCAGCTCAAGGCTACATGCCTGGCTCATAAGAGATTGGTGGGACAGCTGCACACCTTTAGGAGCTAATAAACTTCATTGCCTTGGATCCTGGTATGTACTACCTAATACTTGTCACGATCCATTCACTCTTTCTTTTCGTTCTCTCTCATCCTACACACAATTCAAACACCCCACCCCGAACACCACATGTTCCCCTTTGTCAAACACGTCATCCCGCCATGTGTAACCCCTTTCAGCATAATGTTGTCAGCCTGATGTAACTCCGAAACCTACTCGAACCTCACGAAACTTTCGCTCCGGGACCTTGGGCTGCCTTTCCATCCCTCGGTCTGATACTTGCTGCAGCTTGTCATCCTCATTGCCTCGTGCCCAACTCCTACTATATAATCAGAGCCCATAGTTAGCCATCATTAGCCTTGATATTACTTGTGTTTACCATCTGTTCCTTCTTGTATCTTTTTCAATCTCTTTCCGAATTCTATTCTTTTTCATTATCAATCCTCGCCCCATGCTGAGCTACAATAGCCTATGCTGACTGCTTGAATCAATCCTGAAGACTCCTGAAACCCCCACTGCAACCCTGAACCACACCTTGTCACTGTTGCCCGACAACGACTTGCACCTCCAAATTGACTCCTAACCGCCTAGGTGGTTCTGATGCTCTAGCTGAGCCAGCCCATTAGGAGCGGTCCTAACATAATATCAAGGCTACTCCACCCTCTGGTCATGTCATTGACTCAGGAGGAATCCCCGATTCCTGGCACGTACGTTACCGATCGCTACAATCACAATGTAACAGGCGTATTCCCCCAACCTCGAGTTCCCCCTTCACCCCAAATTCCCCAATATAGACCCCCCAACCCATTGTCGCTAGGCCAAAGGACCCAATCCCAAATGCAACCCCCAGAACCCTCACCCCAATTCATCTCCAACCACTCCCCTCCCCACCCTAATGACAAATACTCCCAATACCTAGCAGCCCCATCGGAAACTATGGGAAATTGGATACCCTCAATCAGTCAAGCCTATGCCCAACGACCTCCAGCAACGGTGAGCCAGGACTACACTACCCCAACATACAACGTAACATTGTTTGGAACCCTGAGATACCCCGGACCCAATGAAGTGATCCAAACTCCATACCAAAACCAAGACCCCCACAACCCACACAACATACCTCTCCTAACCTCTGAGAGACTTTGGATGTTTGGCTACACTGGATCATCAGCGATTCCACCATCGACTACCAATACATACTATCACAGAGAACGAGAGGGTTGGATTGCTGTTAGGACCGCTCCTAATGGGCTGGCTCAACTAGAGTGTCAGAACCACCTAGGCGGTTAGGAGTTGACTTGAAGGTGTGAGTCGTTGCCGGGCAACAGCGACGAGGCGTGGTTCAGGGTTGCGGTGGGGGTTTCAGGAGTCTTCAGGATTGATTCGAGCAGTCAGCGTAGGCTATTGTAGCTCAGCGTGGGGCGAGGATTGATAATGAAAAAGAATAGAATTCAGAAAGAGATTGAAAAAGATATGAGAAGGAACAGACAGTAAACACAAGTAATATCAAGGCTAAGGAAGTCTAGCTATGGGCCCACAGTTATATACTGAGGATAAGACACGAGGCAGCAAGGGTGATAGGTGACAGGGAGATGTGGATGAGGGGTGGGAGAGCGGCCTGAGTCCCAAGATGGGGTTGTCTTGAGCGTTCGGGGTAACTCTGAGATGATGTTTCTGGGACGATGTCAGCTTGCCCGATGTTGTTTGTGGCAGATGACACGTGGTTGGTGGGAGCGCGTGAGGTTCAAGGTGAGGTGTTGGGATTGGGACAGTGTTGAGTAGAAAATGAATGGGTCGTGACATTACCCCCCCCTTTAACATTGAGCCCATGAGACGTAGGAAGGTGTGATGGGATCGAGATTTGGGGTGTGTTGGTATTTGTCGCGGTTGTCACCCACAACAATACCGAACTTCTCTTCTCTTTCCTCTCATCATCACTGTGGGCGAGGAGTTGCCCCCAGTCCATCCCGACATTGCAGCGTGTAACTGTAGATGAGGAGTCATCTGCAGTGATGCCTCCCAGGATGCCTCCTAATACCAAGTTGGAGCAGGAATGGCTCCTGAATGAGGATCATGAGTGGCAAGAGCGCAAACGCGACCAGGCGAGGTTGAACGCCTTGCTTGCTCAGCAGATGCTGGTGCTCACTTCGACTCCCCCGGTTTCGACTTCCCCCAGGAATGATGCCCCCCATGTTGCCCTGATCATTGGCGTGTTTTTGCGGTCTGCCTCGTTGCCCCCCATGTTGACCCTTACCATTCGTCGTAGTCCCCACGCCAGTCCAGTGGAAGGAGTCAGTTTGCAGTCTTTGTCCCCAGCCTCAGGGTCTAGCTTGGCTGAAACCTCTTCTGGGCATCCCGTGGCGGAGTCTTCTGTCAAGGACAACAAGGTCTCTGAGCACAACGAGTTGGACGGCAAGGGTGAGGTAGGGAATAAGAGCAAAGAGTTACCTAAGGACGAGGTCTCCAAGCACGACAAGTTGGACAGCCAGAGTGAGGTAGGGAGTGAGAGTGATGAGGTAAGGGGTGACTTGGAAGAGTGGGGGGGTATCCTGACCAACACACCCGGAAGCGATCTCATGCACCTTGAGTTCGTCTCCAACAAGCTGTTTTTTGAGGTGATGAGGGCCTTGTGTAGTGAGGATCCCCCCGCTGCCTGGTGTGTGTCTGCCCGTTTGAGTGTCCTCCCTCTTTTCCTTTCTGCTGCTGACACCCTGCCAGTGTGCGAGGTGTATTGCTCATGATGAAGTTTGCGTGTTTGCCAAGCCCTCAGGGAAGCATCAATGAATTCCTTGCGTTCCTTGTTGTAAGTGTGGGGTCAAGTGTCCCATCCACAACGTTTGGCTGGCGGAGCAGGGTGAGCAGGAGATGGGTTGACCATGTTTATGGATTGCGGACCGGCTTCTCAATGTCAGACACCTCGAGGTTGCGGGTCCCCATGTGCCTGTCTCCGATCTCCTCGCGATTTGGCAACATGCCACCGCTGGTGTTCCCCTCCCCAAGTCGTTGTCGGTGTTGTTTGCCAGCCTCCTCACTCCAGCCGGATCCTCATCCAAAAGGAAAAGGTCACCCTCGCCTGAGTCGTCCGAGGAGCAGCGCCAGGTGTCTGAACCAACGGTTGTTCGACAGCGTGTTGGGGTAAAGGTGGGCACGAGCCACCTTCGTAATGCCCTTAAACAGCAGGTGCCTACCCGGTCCCAGGCAGAGGTCGATTCAGAGGAGGTGGTGGTAGGACAGGCCGGCGTGTGCCACCTTCATAGGGCCAAGAGCCAGTCCTCCCTCTCCCCTTCTCCCCCTCCTCAGGTTCCTCGGATTTCTCTTGGTACGCCCCTTTTTCTTCCCAGTTTGAACGCGTCTTCACCCCCCAGTCTTCCCTGGAGCCCTATCCCCGCCCCCCCAATCCCAAGACCTCCCCCTGTCGAGGTTTCTCCCGCCATGACTTCCCCCGCTGACAATCTCCTCATCGACTTGGCCTCCGACATCAAGGTATCCGTTGCCGCTCCTTCCCCTCGGGTGGTTTCTCTATCGCAACCCCAGCGTATCCACCCCTCTCCACCCTGTTATTTTGTCGAACCCTTGGAGGATGGTGAGGTTGTTGATGGCCTGGAAGAGGGTCTTTTGGTGATGTCCCCCTCTGAGATTTTGGGTCTGATGCAGTGGGAGTTGGAATCACTGACCCCCAAGCAGTTGTGCAACTTGCTCTTGTGCATCAAGGGTCAACATCAGATGGAGTTCGAGGCCTTCAAGGAGACCGCCAGGGGATGGCAGGAGTCTCTGGCTTATGTACAGGGCCTTGCCATTGGAGAGCATTGACGCGGATTGAGTGAGTTCTCCTGGGTTAGGTTTCTTCCTTTCGCTGACTTCCCTGCTCCTTTAGTGATCATCAACGATCAGTACGCTTTGCAGATGCAGCTGGGCATGGTGCGTGGAGAGCTTGTGACCAGTCTTTGTGCTATGTCGTTGGGACGACCTGAGGCACAATGTTCTTTCGAGGTTGCCACGCAGAGATTGGAGGATGCCGTGGCCATGGATATTGGTATGGAATCATGGTTACATACTTGGGAGAATGCCAAGTTGTTCGAGGGCGGTGCTCAGCTCCCCAGTGTCGAGGACATTTGCCATCACTTCTTTGATAATCCCCGGGCTATGTCGCCTCGAACTTGTCAGGAGGTGGAACACGATGGAGGTGGGCAGTTGATCGAGGACCCTCTAGGTGAGCATTGGAGCTGGACCCTCAGTGGGAAGATTACGAAGACCTGGAGGGCTTGTACAGTCCTGATCCAGATGACTTCGCTTCAGTCACCCCCTACCTGACTACTCTTAGTAACATTGATTCCACTAGAAAAATGTTACTAAGAGTAGTCAGAAGCCAGAAGGAACCGGAGCTTGGACAGATGGACAGTCAGAGCGGACAGTCTGGATACACCTTCTTTCCAGCACTGTCTGAGACTTGGAGTGTCCAATAGTGGTCTGTCCAACTTATAATAAATGTGTGTCACAGGGTTTCTGGGGTCCCACTTTGATTTTTTTTTAGCATTGATGTTGCATGTAGTGTGGTCACCTGCATGTTGCATCCTTTTAAACAGTGCTCAGCAGAGTATGAGATGTATCACACTACCTGTGTGGATAATCTGCCACCTGGCTCCAGTTTTTTAATTGTCATTCATGATAATCAGAGTGCAATGACTGCTTGCCTATGTACTGATGTGTATAGTACAACCTATAACCACTTCAGTCACCCCCTACCCATGCAACAACACTTGTGTAATGGTTCCCAG
This sequence comes from Tephrocybe rancida, assembly GCA_018858115.1. Classification (NCBI taxonomy): domain Eukaryota; kingdom Fungi; phylum Basidiomycota; class Agaricomycetes; order Agaricales; family Lyophyllaceae; genus Tephrocybe; species Tephrocybe rancida. The sequence goes on along the minus strand of JABCKT010000549.1, from coordinate 41 downwards.
GCAGGTGTACTTCCTGAGCCTTGAGGAATGGCTGCAGTTGA
>JABCKT010000548.1:0-11442 GCA_018858115.1 Tephrocybe rancida | reverse complement strand
CTACTCCGACTGAAACCGTCGGGAGCGAGCCTAGCATTGCCTACGTTTAAAACGACATTCCTAACCCGCGCTGGCGCGACGGCAGCGCCGAGCGCGGGATGAGGCCTAAGAATAGCGAGAAGAGCGGTGGTCACTAACAAGAGCTGCATGGCGAGCACTTGAAGAAATTATTCGTGTCAATGGTGGGGGCTTTTGTACTGCTCTGGTGAGCACTTCACTCCGCAAAATGGACTCACCCGATGCAACGGATCTGATTCATGGTGGATGTATACGCACGCAACAGGGTACGGTGAGAGGCGTATTCTGCGAGGGGCTTCTCCGGACGCTGGATTGTGACTGGGTCAATAAGTGCGGACCCGGGATTGGATGGAAAGCGGCCAGTTAGAAAGGACCACTTACTCGCGAACGAAACAAACAAGGCGGCAGCGCATTTCGTGAGAGTGAGGGCAGTAAAGTCTTGTCCCGGACTTGAACTGGGAAGCAATGTTCACAGCACCAGGGTTCCAAACGAAAGGTAAGCGAGTCTATCATGTCATGGGTGAGGAACATATTCAGCACAGTAAACGAAAGAGAAAGACCTTGAGCTAGCTCAGGACACCGAAGAGGTGGGGTTGCCTGATTCTCGAGCATAACGTATGTGTCCACTGTAGCAGCTCCCTGCCCTTTATATTGAGAACACGACCTAGGCGTCTGGGATCCGTGCTCCACTCTGTGCGAGCGATGCGCACACAATCGTGGCTTCAGCTCAAAATAGACCAATCCTAAAATATATCAGACACACAATTGCAAGAACATTTCGCACGATGTGCCCGCGGGGTGGAGGCGGGGCGCAGTCGGCATGAGCATAACTGAACAAAAGCGGAAATAATTGAGTACGACCTCTGAGGCAAAATCTGCAAAGAATTGGCACGGTTGCTACTCTTCAAGCCGCGCGAAGAGCCTGTATCCAAAGCGCGGTGGATCGAGTGTCAACTCCAATGGAAGAGGCCACAGTTGGTTGTAGTTTATTCATGATCATAGACACAGAGACTGTCATTGGCCAGTTTAATAATGTAAACTGACGTAAGCCACATTGGCCACTGGCGGGCTGCAACTGACATGACAAATGCCAACAACAGCGAAGCTTGGGAACGCTTTTCAAGCCGCTTCATTGTTCAAGTTCGCTTGAAGGATGGTGGAATTCGGAAGAATTCTACACGTGGTTCGGCATTTGCCGACGATTGTCTGTCAACATCAAACCGGTCCGTCCCACTCCCCCCGGCCCTTGAAGCTTTTGCCTTGCCACCATTTGAACGCCAACTTGAACGACAACTTGCCCTCAACTTGCCGTCAACCTGCTAGTACTAGTGTATAAAACTTTATGAAACTGGAGAGGCTGTGCCTTCAGGGGTTATCTAAGCCTGTTTCCTTTCTTCTCATATAATGATATTGGGCCTTCTGGACACATGGTAATAAAATTAAGAACACGCCTCCTTGACAGTGCGCAGACCGCAGTTCCTTTCAAGACACTGTGCCATCATCCTCAGGATGCTCTCTCTCAAATCCTTTGAGGCAAACGCTTCTTTACGTCGCTAGTAATAGATACGGTTAATGACGCTGTATTGTTTTAGAAACCAGTACCAAGCGCTTCCTGCGCGCCAGTAACGCTGTTATATATACGACTTACTCGAGCTCTATCAAAAGTCTTATATGTAGGTATCTTGAAATTTCAACTGGCGGTTGCACCTTTAAACATTGAACTCGGGATAGACTCGTAAATCGAGCGGATGCAAAACAGGGAAACCCCCGGCATTTGTATTAGTGAGTACCGCCCATATATCAACTATGATCTGCTTGAACCATTGCTTTCACAAGGCCGAAATGCTTGACGAAGAAAATCGAGCTTGGGGCCCTAAAGGGGTGTCGAAGAGAGCATAGTGGTCTCATCCTGCTTTCAACAGCCCTCAGAAGGCGTCATCTTAGCTGCTTTTTCTTTTCTATCTCTGGTAATAGTGGATATCCTCTTGTTTTGGATCTATATACGCTCCAATGCCTCCGTCGTCATCCTGTCACAATTTTGACGTCCACTCGCGGTGTACCGTACCGTGGCGGACGGAGCTCCGATCTGGCCATGCCACACCATTCAGGGAACAAATTTCAGGGCACCACAGTAAGTCAAAATCCTCGTCTAAACGCCTTTGAGGATCACAATACAACAACTCTCGATTCGATATATAGACTCCCACAGAAATGTTTTCTTTGATGTGCGTATGGACAAGCCATTTCCCTTTCGAACTGACATCTCACAATGATTTCGCACATATAGAAACGTCGTCAATTTCTTACAGCTGCCCGATAGCCGAGTGTGCAGATCGTCTCGAAAAACAAAACATGACGCATGATTATTTGAATATGGCGATTGTTACGGGCATCAGGTGACGCCGACGGCGACATTGACGAGCTGGGTGATACTGATAAATGACACCAGGCGACAGTCTGTGGCATGTGGATTTAGAACGATGGTGTCAAAAATTTCACTCACGCTTGTGTTAGACATATGTTCCCATCGTTCACAAGAAAAGCAAGATAGTGCTAGCTAATCTTGTCTTTTCCGCCCCACGAACCGCAAATCCTGGAGCTTGTGTCAAGAGGCACATAGCCTATCTCATATCGGGTCAAGTGTTCAACCTGCTCCAGCATTCGGTAGTAAGTGCACACGGAATGGGGCGATCTCTCGCCTTCTGGTGGGATTAGTAGAGAAATACCCAGGCCACGAAAACGTCCGCGCCATGTGGGAGAACTTGGCCACAGACTACTCTGATTATTTTCTGATTATTGGCGTTATGCTACCATAGTCTACATACGTAGGCGCCTCATCTAACTCAAGAAGCTCCACGTGCTCCGAGAGCCAATCATACTATATATTTTTCACCGCAGCCCTATCCCTTCAGTAAGGTGCCTTTACGAGAAATAATTAGCCAGTATTAGGTCCGCGGATCGATGGCCGATAGGCAGAAATTTGCCCACATCCGAGGCGTATTGCTACCGAAGGGGATCATCCCTCCCGAAGTCGCCGCATTGTGCATGGGCTAAGATCACTTGAGACCAATTAACCACGCCTGCTAGCCTTAACTTTCTTTGAAAATACACGATTGCGTTCTCGTTCTAGCAATACAATCAATCAGGTATGTGTGGGTGTGGCGGCTCTTTGCCTAATCGGGATTATTTAGGTGACATGACGCACTGGTGTATCTTTACACTTTACGACACCGAGAAGCGTGAAAGACGTCATAACGATATTAATATTGTATTTGTATTCTATGTCTAATTAACGTAAGGAACTGGTATCTCGGTCAACAACATGGGTATCTTGGTCGGTACATCTATTACTGCTCTACTGACGCTGCTTTGCTCCAAGCTCTGAGCTTGGGTCCATATCTGTAGAACACAAATGGTGCTGGGCACCCTATGACCAGACAGATCAGGGCGAGTATCGAACTTCCCCATCCTTGAGAACTTCGTTAGGAGGCGGTGTATGCTGCAGTGATTACGTCCTCACCATAGCCCAACTTGTCGTACATTTTGTCCGCGAACAGTGGAAACCCAAAGCCAGCCAAAGCCCGGAAGCTTGAGACGCCAGCAATGGCACTTGCAGCGTGTAATGCATAGTTATCCACCTATCTAAGTGTGAGAAAGCATGTATCATATGGTCAGAAAATAAGCGCACCAGATATGTTTGTATACAGGTCCAGTTACCACCTGAGCACTAGTTTAGACAACAATCTAAACATATCGAAGAGGATATCACTCACCTATCCCAATCGAGAAAATAAATACACCCAGGTCTGATAACTGTAAGCCACGAGTGGTTCTATTTGTAGCACGAGACTCACCAGGGACTAACCAGAAGAGTCGCTCTTGTGCCGCCCAACCGTAAAGAACGAGTCCGATGGGCAGGGTTGTCGCCGAAACCATGAGTAATGGCAGCCTGAGTTTGAACAATTTATACGAATTTTAACAATACTGGAAAAAAAACGAACCTCATCTCTGGAGTTCCAACACCACCATTACGGGCTTTGAGTCGGCGGTACACAGAGTTCAATGCTCTTGCGCCAATTTGTCCGCCAACTACGAAAGTTGGGGTTAAGGCGTCAATAGATAAGGTAGAAAATGCTCTCACCAGTGGATCCGAGAGCTATGGCAAGATAGTGAATACCTGCGATTCCCGTGGTTTCGCCATATACGTCGGTAAAAACTGTGACGAACGCTATTACAAGGCTAAGCATTGAACACCAATCGAGTAAGAGGAGACCTACTGGTCAGACTCAAATAAAGGACGCCATACAGGACGGCCATGTACAAGGCAAAGACTTGCACGATTGGTTCGGTCGCAAGGAAAATGAGAGGTTTGACCATCCCACGTGCCATGATCGCAGACCAATGCTGATCAGGGCGTTCAAAGGAAGAACGAAGCATCTTATTGCCGGTCAACTTGCGAAGAGCACGAGCCTTTCTCTTCAGGAGTTCCGGAACGTATGTCTCTCGCAGGAAAATCTGATGTGAGGCCCGAGAGTAAATGATAGGCCAAGATATGGAAGCCAAAAACTCACGAAGCCAGCTATTTGTAAAAGGGCATCTGCGATGCTCACGCTCCAAAATACCCAGGGCCACACGGTACGTTCGGCTATCCATCCACCGACCAACGGGCCAGTTGAAGGTCCAACGAGGGGCGCCAAAGAGTACACACTCATGGCCATTCCACGTTCTTCAGGTGTCCATAGATCACCGACAACACCACCGCCTAGGGATTGAGGTGCGGCACCACCAAAGCCTGCGAGGAATCGGAAGACCAAGATTTGTGTGGGAGTCTCCGCAAAGCCGCATAGAGTATTGAAGACTTGACAGGAGGTATGTTAGGGGGAATGGAACGTGTGGGTGATTGTTAAGTCACATACCAAGGAACCAGATGTTGGAAACCTGTAAAATAACCAGCCGCCCGTAGAGTTCAGACAAGGGTCCCCAGATGAGAGGCTGGATGAACGTCAATGCTGCGGCTATCGATAACAGACGGCTCACACTTACCCCAAGGGCATATGCGAGAACGAAGATCGAGAGCGACATGTTTTCAAGGATAGAACCAGGTAGCATTCCAAGGTCCTTCGATATCTGGGGGAGCGCTGGGGAGGAAATGGAAGATGCGACAGGGCTAAAAGATAGTGTTTGAGTTGCTGCTAGGATTGACACGAGGGAACGAGTCATACCTTATGAATGTAAATAGGCTGACAACGAGCGTAACGATCCAACGGCGACGTTTGGACCAATTTCTGGGATTTCCCGGATCATTTGGGCCATCCCATCCAACGACGTCATTACTGTTACTATCGTCGCACTCATGCTTTGTATGTGAATGGACGGTGGGGCTTGGAGAACGGTCGCTATGGAGTGTAGAGCTATCTGAATCGGCGCGATTAGTTGCTTTCAGACCGCCAACACTGAGGCATTCTGTGTGCAATTTGTCTTTAGTCAGGCCACGCGGTCATCGTTGGCTCCTTACCTTGTGAAGCCTCGGGCTGTTCTCGTTGGAGAAATTGAGTGGAAGGAATGGACGACATTCTTGTACGAGCGATGTGCGAGGCTCCAAAAAAAAAAAGAGGCAAAGGTTTATATGAGTGGTTGTTACAAGACCGAAACCTTGTGTATTCCGACGCCAAGGAATTGGTGTGTCGAAGCCGAGAAGGGAGCGACACGAGAGTTATATTTGGGTCATTTGAATCCCGGCAATGAAATTTGCATGCAATCCACCACCCATGTCTATGGACTCAGACCAACTTTCTGCGGTTGGTGCCCCATGGCGCTGGTACTGTTCAAGCGGTGGAAGCAGGTGGCTTTTTTTGGGGTTCCGTTATCCACATATCAAATGGCTTCACCCAGAATTAGCCCATGTCCACTGTGCTGTGAGAGACCACACACCATAAGTATTCAACCATAGATGTATCTGCGTATACAGCTTTGCACTGCGACCTGGTGGGTCTAGATCCCGAGTGGATGGCGCAAAATTGTAAGATTAGGCAAGATCATGCTGTGTTCAACAGAGCTCTCGAGTTGATCGATGCTGACCCATAAGACCGACTGGTTCTATTAAAATTCAACGAGACCAAGACAAAGACCTTCATGACAACACACAAAGGGCTTTGTGAGCCTTCTTTGAAGTTGTATAGAATTCACTTTAGAAGGGCAGTTGAAAGAGGAGCGCTCGGCTATGGGCCGATGGATTATCGATTGATTGATTGGCGAGGTTGATCAATGTCGATTTCTTCTGGTCCATCCCCGATCCAGCTTGCCCGCAGCACTTGCGCAGCATAACTTGAACGCCACATTAATTGAAGGTAGAGGCCAGCGGTCATGGAAGCAAGACAGAAGTTTTGCAGACGCTCGGACCCTGCCTCAAGTGGGCCTCTTTGCTCTTGGCATTACATCGGGTTGCTGCGGTTGTCTCGGTCGCTCTGGTCGCCTGCTTCATCTCACTCTGAAGACGCAATACCTCCAAATGTGGCAGAACGCATTCAAGGTATAATTTGGGTATGAAAGACTTTCCAAATCCAGACCTCTAGATTGACTCAAAGTCATCCTTATTTAGACGGTTAGGCTTTAACAAAGCCGGCGCCTGCCTCGTTATCTGGTTGTTGCATATCTCGGCAGGAGTGCGAAAACAGTTTCCTCAAACGGTTGCGGATTCTGTGTTGCGCTCATAGAAGGCCACGCTTGTTTCGAATTGCGCTCCCATACACGCAGACATCGTGTCCTCAAAAAGGAGAACCATACTGTCGGTCCTCTCATCACCGTGTCAGATTGTCTTGGCACTGCTCTTTCATATGGTACGCTGGCCTGCAGATAGATAGGATGACCCAGTCACCTGTAATCCGGGTCTTAACTTGCTCTGGAACCGCAACGTCGGGCAAGTTTTACTCTCCGGTTACCGTGCCCGCCTCTGATGTCTCTTCCCACAACAGCGTTCCAACAGTCTCCATTTGACCACTGTGGAAACGCTTCTTCACCCTCCGATTCGTTCATCCTTTGTCCGCATCTTCTACGATCAAAAAGAAGATGAAACCTCAAGGATTATCTTGATGCTTTTTATGCCATACTCCATGTGTTGCCACAGTGCCACCATATTGCAGAGTTGGCGTACTATCTGTGAGAATATGGCACTGCTATGTGTTGCATCGTGTGACCAGTTCTGTTTGGGTGGTCTGCCATTTCAGCACACCGGTAAAGTTGCGCTGGGTAGGAGTTGGGACCCTGCAACCGACACCCAAAATGGGCCGAGAACTTTCCACCGAATATGTTGGCACGGCGATTCTGTGGAGTTGTGACATTATTCGGAGACGAACAGAGATGGCCCGCGATCAGGCAGAACAAGCAGATTGTTACGTGTGACGTCCGAAATGAATACTATGATACTTCGGGAAGTACTTAAAGGGACGGCCCGTTATCTTGAATTCAATTCACTACGTCCTCTTTGCGACACAAACCCTTCCTACGAGACACTTCGCTATGCCTATGCTGCAAGTACTCGATTTGACGATCCCGATGATTGTCCTGACCAATTCCTCTTCAGAGCAAACCCATCGACGAAATATCTTCCTTATCCCGATGTGCCCTTCCCTTCGGGATATGTACGACTCTGGCCTGCTAGGAGGACAACTGGCGCGCCGCGCTGGCTCTCGACTGATCTCCGCGACGGGAACCAGGCCCTTGTCAATCCTATGACCAACAAGACAAAGCTTGAACTGTTTAGGCAAGTGACATTTCCCTCCGTCCACTTATGACGAGTCGAAACTTACTTAGCTTCTTCATCAGAGAACTTGTCAAAATCGGCTTCAAGGAAATTGAAGTCGCTTATCCTTCTGCCTCCGAACAGGAATTCCAGTTTGTACGATCGATCATACAGGGCGGAGACGTCCCGGATGATGTTGCCCTACAAGTAAGTAAAGTTAGTCTCACAGTCCCCGGAGAATGCCTAAAGTTCGACTCTATTTCACAGGTCATTACTCCAGCACGTCCTGACCTAATAGCCAAGTCTATTGAATCGCTCTCAGGATGTCAACATGCCATCATACACCTCTACAACGCCGTGTCACCTGTTTTCCGTGAAGTTGTCTTCAGAAACACGAAAGAACAAACTATGGAGTTAACTCTCAATGCTGTTCGTCTCGTCAAGAAACTCACCGAAGAAGAAACCGCACGATCAGGTGGGTTACCCGATCACTCCTCAAATTCAATGTTCTAATTATATCGCAAGGGACCCGCTTTACGCTTAACTACTGTTTGGAGACGTTCTCTCAAACAGAAGCTGATTTCGCTGTCGAGCTTGCGAACAGCGTTCTTGCTGCGTGGGGTAAAGCCACGCCTGATCACAAGGTCATCTTCAACTTGGCCGCCACAGTAGAGTGTGCACCCAGCAATCATTATGCTGACATGGTATGAGCTTCTCTTGGCGTCGTGATATAACCATGCTCACAGAACAATAACCTCCAGGTCGAGTACTTCAACACCCACGTCAACCAACGAGATTGTGTGGTAGTAAGCATCCACCCCCATAATGATAGAGGTTCGTTCTGCATTCCTTCATTGTGGCTCATCAAACTTATCATGGCTCGTTAGGTACCGCTGTTGCTGCAGCTGAACTCGGCCTTCTCGCCGGGGGCGACCGTATCGAAGGGTGTTTGCTCGGAAACGGCGAACGGACAGGAAATGTGGACCTCATAACGCTGGCTCTGAACATGTACTCGCAAGGCATCTCTCCTGGCCTCGATTTCTCTACTCTATCGGAGACTGTGGCCCTCGTGTGTCGGTGCAACGAGATGGAAATTCCAGTTCGTTATCCATATGCAGGGCAACTCGTCTTCTCGGCATTTGCTGGAACTCATCAGGATGCGATCAAGAAGGGTCTTGACGCGCAGGAACTGCGCTGGTCGGAAGTAGACCGTACAGGAGCTGGGACGAAGCACTGGGCTATGCCTTACATCCCCCTTGACCCCAAGGACCTTGGTTATGGCTACGAGAACTTGATCAGGGTCAGCAGTCAGAGCGGCAAAGCGGGAACTGCCTATGTTATCAAACAAACGATGATGCTAGATCTGCCGAGGCGCATGCAGGTATCATTCTATAAGGTCATTCAAGATGAAAGCGAGCGGCTGGGGAAGGAGATGACAGCAACGTTGATAGCATCTGCGTTCAAGCAGACATACAGTCTGAATCCGCAACCTCTTGGTCGATTGTTCCTCAAATCCATCAGCCTTTCACCCCTCTCCCCGACTTCACGTGAACCATCTTCCCCCATTTCCGACTACTCTGACGATAGCCAGACACTCACCCCGTCCGAGGATGCTTCAAGCCTCTTACGACTGGAGGGCGAGCTCGTCGTGGACGGGAACACACGCACTATCCACGGTGATGGCAATGGTCCCGTTCTCGCTCTTCTCGACGCCCTACGTTGTGACCTCGGTTTCGAACTTGAGCTCGGTGAATCAGCCGCCCAGACTATCAACAAAGATAGTCCTGCGCACACCAAATCTGTCACCTTCCTCGAAATGCACCTTCCGGGCGTCTCGCCGAACAAATCGGGTGTCGGCACATGTTGGGGTGTTGGTATCTCGTCCGACGTCGCCGCTGCTAAATGCCGTGCTGTGATAAGCGCAGCAAACGCCCTTTCAGGCAACAGGTCCTTCCTCCGCCCCAAAAGGATCTTCAGCCCCCGGCCCAAGGTCACGAAGGTTGACTCGAACGATTGGATCCACGAGGTCAAATTGCGTGCAGGTGGCGTTCCTCCCTCCGATCAGGATATCCTCGGCTCCTTTAGAGTGGAGACGCCCACGCAGAACTGAAATACTCTCAATATCCTTATCCAAATTATCCAAATTAGATGCGTCGACTTTCGTAGTTATATGATACCCGCTTTCCGTATTCTTATGTGATTGAAGCTATACTTTCAGCTTGTACTATTTCTTGTATTTCGATTCCAACTAAGCATTTATTTCCAAATTCATCTTGTACGCTCAGATCGACAGATACCCAACTCTGCAATCACAAGAGACAAGTATGTAGTACTAGGTCATCTTGGCGAGGGTGGCGCCTGCATGCCTCCTTTAGGAATGATCACGCCAAGAGGATCGCCATCTTCTGTGCAAGGGGTAAGAAGACTTCTTTAACTTATCTTGGCATTCTCAGAAGATATTTGGAGCAGGTTCGGAAGAAGCAAATAACGATATGCCCATAAGTAAACACATAATGTATAGAGTATAAACGAGATTTACCAGTGCAGATTTGATCGATAAGATGACCTCCCGGTCTCAACGTAGCGCGGCATTTCCTGCATCGAAATTCAGAAACTTGTCGCACCGGAGAAGCACATGAGGCTGACGGAACGAACGAGAAGGTTGATTACACTCGCCTACTATGTTACAACGATTACTACATATGCTACAACGAACCAGCTAACGTCCTCAGAAGTATGCGCTCACTGCATTACGCCTCGCATCGGCAACACGATCCAGCCCCTCGCTAAAGGCCATACCCTTTTCGACGGCATTGAATGTAGCTTCAGTGTTGGCTGTGCTCTCCGTCTGGGGCCCGGCGGCAAAAGATAAGTGTCCCATAGTTGCTGGGCGATACTGGCTGTCAGGCTGTACGTGGCCGTGGTCTTCGGCTTCGCTGAACCCATACGTATCGACAAACGAGCGTTGGGTATTGACGAGGACTATGATAATGGTGGGATACATTGCCTAGTCAGGTAGATTAACGTCAAAAGCTCGTCAGATGCAGACATAATGCTCACGGAGACCACAGTGTACGAGCATAGGAAGACCTGGACGGCATATGCGTAAGAGGTGCCTTGCCTGGGAGCATCAGGGAGCGAGTCCAGAGTAAGAGTGACAACCTGTTCGGTAAACAATTCAGCGCTTAGTGCATACTTCGGGTTTGAGTAGAGCTCGAAAAGTGGGTACACATACCTGAAGAGCGCAATAAACGAAGCCCGACTCGACAAGAATATCTAAAACTTTTTGTGCTTGAGAGCGTCGTTGTGTGTTCCCCAAGTTCTCAACGACAAATTTGCGATGACTCCTATATGGGATGATCGGATGTGTCAGAACGAAGTGTTTGACGACCTCGACATCAAAAATACGTACCAAAGTTTGTATGTGATGATCAAAGTAGTGACGACATTGGTCGCCATTGAAAGGATGATGCTAGCCCCGAAGAGACTGCCGTTGATTTGCCCCGAGAAACTTCCAGTGACGAAGGAAGAGACGTATGATAACGACGTCACTGCATCAAGGCTAAAACTATTTGGAAACCCCCTTTCTCCGAGAAACCCAGGGTTTCTGAAGAACCCCCTCATATTTGATCAAAGTGATGTAGCCGAGAAACGCCCATAGCATGTGCCAAACATCGCAATTGAAA
>JABCKT010000547.1:0-11466 GCA_018858115.1 Tephrocybe rancida | reverse complement strand
TGACGGTACGGGTTCCACCCGTAAACCACCCGTCCTCATACGGCCGTATACCGTATACGGTACGGGTGGCAGCCCTACATAGAACTTGAGCCAGCCCCGAACGATCCTGCACTGTTCAGCAACCCGACATACGTCGAGCGTGACAATGGAACACGTTCTGATATCAATTCAGAGATTGAGTCCCTTGATGCACCTCCAGTGGAAGCTGCCCCTCAAGCCAGCAATACCGAGAGCAATTTCAATGCAACTAATTTGGCGAGTGATTCGTCTTAGTTGTATGATACCTGAGGAATCAAACTGACTTGCATCTTGACAACAGAAAGCCAAACGCAAGTGGAGGTAAGAAAACGAAGATATTCTTCCTGAACGCGGTAGCCAAGTCGCTCAGACAACGGCTTGGAGGAACCAGAAAGGCAAAACGAAGAAATCCCGTGCAGCTGAGATGCAGCCTAGCGTTGAGTCGTTCTTCAAGGTATGTGTTATTCTTGAACAAGTGTGGCAATGTATTATCTATGTAACAATACTATGGGAGGCTGTTCCAACTGCAGCTATGAAGCGTAAGAGAAAAAATAAACGCGAGGAATCAGAGAAGTCGGACTCTGATCTCGAAGTGAGTTTAAGTATTCAACTTCGTTTGTAATAATTTGAGCTTACACTGACGACTTTCAACAGGACATTATCGCGAAATCCAATTAAGGGAAAATAGGGAAACTTCCAGTCCTCAGCGAATTGTATACCCGCTTGTCGAAACTGGCTCAGCATCAACGAGGTTATGCTGAGTCCAACGATCGACGGTCGACTTTTTTGATAACTCTTCCACAGATTTCCAGAGCTTCACAGAGGCCTTAACGTGCATTTGAATTGGGGATTTGAGTCGAAATGCTACCATGGCAATTTGACCGGCCCATAATTCAAACCCCATGTGCCTATTACTACTTGTGCCGCTTCCTTTCTGGCTGCTCAAGGCCTTCTCAATTATTATCTCTTACCCACACCCAGTGGCAGCAGCCCTACGGCCCTCATATTGATGTCGGGGACCGCTTTTGGACTCCAGCTGGTTCAAATACCATTTGATCAATCTATCCCTAATGTGCATCTTTGACGTACAGGAATTACTGCCACTTGATCTTGTTAACTTTGTATCCATCCCATCAGAGGTGTCTTGTCGAGGGATCAAAATCCCGAATAAATCCTACAGTTAAGACATCCCTCCATTGACTTCAAGCAATACAATGGCTAATACACACCAGCCGACCCCGCTCTATCTGCGTTAGCCAGTGATCATCATTTAGGCTGGGTTTGCGCTGGCTGTCTTGATTAAACTGATGGGCTCCACTGTTTACACGATGCGTCACTGCAAACTGTGCTTGTAACTGATGAGGAAAAGCGCGCCCCACACCCCCATACACATCAGTGCCAACCATCAACAAACATTGGTTTGACCTTCCGCAATTGTTGCACTCCCACTCGTATCATACGTAAAATGACTGACAGCGGCACCACTGCAGGGTCAGTACTTGCTTCTAAGTTCTGTTGCACATCGTCGTGGAGTGCACCACCTCGGTCGCGAACAGGCTTTCACAAATAGAGGTTATTTGACTCACGTCCGCCAATTATACGATGTCAGCGCCGGAAATTTTCATTTAGAACTGCGATTCACTGGCTACGGTACTTTCAATTGACTTTCGTGAATCTCGATGTACTTACTGAGCCATTCCTCGTGAGTATATAAAGAGAATGGCTCTCAACAGCCAGGGTTATCCTTTTGTAACCAGAAATGCTGGCTCCTTTTACGCTCCTTTTCCTCCTCGCAGCATCACCACATGCCATCGCATGGTGGGCAATGCCTTCGTAAGCTTTGACCTACAATGCATATGACTGATCGCATTTTGCAGGATCTGTGGCACCGTCCGCAGTCCAGCTGAGCTCGCCGCTATGGAAGGAGATTTTGTGCAGAAGAAATTTCAGGTCGACAACTTCAGGGGAAGTTTAACAGCCGTGAAAGATATTAGGGTGGGTATGGCAGACAAATTCGTCTTTCCTAACCATGCCTACAAAGTTCAAACACTCAACAGTTCGGGCAGGTTCACTTTCATAATGTATATATGAACAAGGCAAAGGCTGGTGGATACGTCGAGTATGTCAGACTCCTTTCACAGTGTTACGGCACTACGTTAACGATCGCTCACTACGGTGGTATGACAGGGATACAGTTTTCCAAAACCAAATTCACGTCATGAACGACAAATCTAAGGCGCTCAATATCCACTGGACTCTTGCTGGGATAGACCACGAGCAGAACAGTGGCTGGTTTTACAGCGCCAACAAAGACACCCCTCAAGATGCGGAAATGAAGAAAAAGCTCCACGTGGGTGATGCAAGTGCCCTCAATGTATACACTGTCCGGTACGCATCATCTCGTATTTGTAATTCATGAGCTTATCGTAGACTAGGCTCAGCGGTCCTGCCCCTGGCCTACTAGGATATACTACCTTTCCATGGGAGTATAATAATAATCCTGAAGGTGATGGCATCGTCATCAACTATGCCACTCTCCCTGGGGGCACTCTAAGAGAGTTTAACTTGGGCCATGTAGGTGCAAATTGATCGAGGCTCAGTGAGCCTGACTATATCGTTGCATACTAGACATTGGTTCATGAGACTGGCCACTGGCTTGGTCTTTTCCACACTTTTGAAGGCACAGACGCTGAAGGCAACCCGAATGGATGCATCCCGCCTGGCGATCACGTCGAAGACACACCGTATCAACGTGATGCCGCCGAAGACTGTAAACCAAGAAACAGCTGCCCTGAGCATCCAGGGATGGACCCCATTCGTGAGTAACTGTCGATAGCTCCCCTTAGTACACCAGGTTTTGACCGAGATCATTATTTCAGACAACTTCATGAATTATGCTTATGACTCCTGCCTGGAAGAATTTACTTTTGGGCAAGCTGAACGCGTCCGTGAGCAAATTGGGAGATATCGTGGGCTGTGAACATGTCTGCCATGTCTCAGTGTCCATGTCATCAAGTGTAGCAATATTTTCTTCATTTTCTGCTTGTTGTGTACAATGAATGCTATATGAGATTTTGCTGTTAAACAAAACGTCTGGAGACACAGACATCGAGGTTCTGGGATCTATGTCCCGGGGTCTTCTATAAAAGCAGTCATCGTTGAGCAAGAGTTATCTATGAGAGTAACGACTTACCAAAACCAGCCATGTACTCCGCGTCCACTTGTAAGTGCCCAGGATGATGGTCGAAATTGGGTTCTGTAAGTACTAAGAAGCTTAAGGCGAGTACAATCATCTTAGGGTACTTATGGTCGGATAGCCCAAACGGAAATGCTCAGTCCATGTCACCTTACCCCACCTACCGCACATCACCCCTGTGGTCTTGAAAGAGAGGCCCCAGGGCACGTAGGCTCAAATAATCGGTTTATAGCTAAACCAAAATACTCATCCTCCTCCACCAACACCGGCACCGGTATAGTTTTACCCACAAATCTCTCAAGCGAGGCTGCTCATCATATTCCACTGGAGCGAGTCCCAGAATGTGGGGCCCACGACTACCCGAAGACGTCTGTGAGCGACCATTTCTCAAACCGCGCTCTGTGCTCGTTGGATGGGAATGTGCGCTGCGGTCCCACGGGAGGCAGTAGGACACGGGGTGAACGCCACCTGCTGGTGGGTCAGCGTCGACCAGCGGAATCCGAGCATGCAGGACTTACTGTGTGTACGATCAGTTCGTCGGTCCAGCGCCTCTTACGGAGGACGAGACGACTCAAGCATAGGGTGCAACCCGCGAGCCCCACGAACAGAGGCGCGACGACGCCCTCAACCGTAAGATCAAGCTCTTCCAGGTGGCCCTGGGTCGCAAGGTACGCAAACAGTGTAGCATACTCGGCGCTGCGGATGCGCTGGCTCGGAAGCACGAGGGAGCGAAGAGACTGCGAAAGCTGGGGGACGTGAGAAAGTGCGGTGCAACTGAAGCCTGAGTTCTGCGGATGCGGGAGGGCCGTGCCATGGAGACATGTGTCGCGCCATTATGATTAAGAGGGCCATCTGGGGTGTTGGATGGCTGCAGAAGTCGCAAGGCTTGCCGATGAATGTAAGATTTGTTTAAGATCTGTGAGCAATGGCACCGCCATAGGTACGTGGCGCGCGCTACTTTCTGAGCATGCCCTAGGCAAAACCTGTAATCGGGCTGTTAACGTCATCGGCAGTTGTTCTTGGATAAGCTGATTGTGAATTAAGTTCAACGGGTTGAAGGCGACTCCGTGTCGGTCGGAATAATGATGCCGTAGAGCCAGAGATAAACAACGCGTCAATAACGCGCCGCCGCGTAACTATTAGTCCTTTTCAAGTCATGTTCACCCCAGCGTTAGTTATCTACAGCATTTCTGGAAGCTGAAGTCATTCTACCCGGCATATAGTGTCTGCAGCTTTGAGCTCGAGCCTGCAGTCGTTCTGCAAGCATTAGAAAGTTTGGTAGTTGAGGCTGTACACAACAGTGCGATCCTGCGGGCCAGGATGGAACAAGTACTTATCGAAATAGGCTAGCATGAGGCACGCAGAACCATGGAATACGAAGGTACAGAAATCCTAGAGCCCCTAGGCTCAAATCATGATCGGCTCATAGCCAAACCAGAATATTTATCCTCCTCTCCCACCCGCCGGTATGGTTTCACCCGCAAACCTCTCAAGTGCGGGGACACATCGGGCGAGGCTGTTCATCACATTCCACCAGAGCGCATCCCCAAATGTAGGACTCCAAGACCACACAGAGATATCTGCGAGCGGCCATTCCTCAAACTGCACTCTGTGCTTGCGAGGTGGGAATGTGCGCCGTGTATCCCACGGGAGGTTGGTGGGCACCTGGTGCTGCTGGTGGGTCAGTGTTCACCAGTGGCATCCAAGCATGCAGGACTTACTACGTGCACGACCATTCCGTCGGGCCAGCGCCTCTCGCGGAGGACAAGACGGCGCAGGCATGGGGTGCAGCCCACGAGTCCCACGAAAAGGGACACGGCGACGCCCTCAACCGTAAGATCAAGTTCCTCCAGACGCTCCTGGGTTGCAAGGTAGGCAAACAGGGTGGCATACTCGGTGCTCCGGACTCGCTGGCCTGGGAGCACGAGGGAGCGAAGGGAGTGTGCGAAAGGCGGGGGGCATGAGAAGGTGCGGTGCGACTGGAGCGTGAGGTTCTGCAGACGCGTGAGGGCCGTGCCATGGAGACATGTGTCGCGCCATTGAAAGGACCATGTGGGGTGTTGGAGGTGGGGTAGGTGGCTGCAGAACTCGCAAGGCTTGCCGATGAATGTAAGATCCGTGAGCGATGGCGCGTGGGCGCATAGAAGGCGATTGAGGGCAGACGTGTCGGGGATCCCGTGGTCTAGTGGGACAGTAAGACAGAGCTTCTTCAAGGATTGGTATCGGCTGAAGGGGTCGAGGTAATCAACCAAGTGCGGAATGATGCCGAACTCATTGTTGGACTCTGGCATAACCCTAATACCATCGTGGATACCATAGGCCTCAAACGAGAGGGACTCTAGAGAGCGGATGTTGTTGAGAAATAAGAGTGCTGCAGGCCCAGCACCGGTAGAGGGCAGCTCAGGGTGGAGGCTGATGCTCATGTGCCGCAGGTCGGGGAGGTGGAGGAAGTCCGGCGTCGCTACGATGCGCTCAAAAGTTGAAACGGTCAGGTCAAAGGCCAAGGATTCTAGTCTGGAGGAGATGATCGGTAGCAAGGTGATCAAAAAGGGGCAACAGCCGTCCGTGGCACTCCCAGATATCGATACATTAGTGACATTCACCAAGCTTTTTGCTGCATTCGTAATCACGAGTTTTCTTGCCTCTCGTTTTACAGGACTTGATAGGGGGAAATTCAACGATGGGGGTAATACACGATTTTGAGTGGCTCCGTAGAGTTTCGAGAGTGTCCTCCATTTCCTTGTGACTTTTGGGGCTTCCGGGCTCCGGCTCAGTCTCGTAGCGATAGCATTACAGGCCGCTTCTGGCGAGAGCTTCAAGGTGCGCACTTTAGCCGCAATGCCCGGGTATCTGAAATAGTTCAATGTGTTTCCTTATGCGAGTACAAGTTGACTGTCAAAGGTTGAAATTGGGCTGCTTACTGAAGTAATTCCACGCTGATCTCCAGAAGACTAGAAGCATCAAGCGTAGAAAGGTCAAGATCACGATAGCGTCTGTCAAGCGTGATGTTATAGAATATATGGTTGAGACTCGACAGTCGCTCTAGATCCTCATCCGTAAGGTGTCCGGCCACAGAAGCCCACATCTCTGGTGGAAGCTTGGGTGAAAGGTGTCTAAGTCGAACAGCTGCCATAGGTACGCGCTGCTTTCTGAGCACGCTCAAGGCAAAACCTATAATCGGACTGTTGTCGTCAGTTCTTGGATAAGCTGGCTGATTGTGAGTCAAGTTCAACACGTGAAATCGTGAGCCCGATGCGTCGCGTAAACGTCACGTCGCCCGATTCAATGCCGGCTGTCATTGCGGCTCAAATATGACACGACTCCACATGGTAGCTAGCACCACGACGCAGTACTCAAACAAAGCTATCACAATCATTGAGGCGGACTGCCAAGTACATAAAGTAGCGGCGAAAGGCGAAGAGAAGCTAGGGTACGTACATAGATGATAGCTATCAAGTTGGGATAGGCTGTGGAATATCCCGGACCCCACTGACGTTACAACAAACAAGCAGAAGGCATACAAAGAAAGATATATTCGCGTCTGCTAGGTGGTATAACGGCTCTTAGCCTTCCGTGTCAAGTGAGGGCGCCGCATCGTTGACTCCGAGTCCAGCCTAGTGAAGTTAAAATGAACGTCATCAAGATTCCCATGCCATGGCTCCCTGCCCACAGACAGCCTATCTCCATCCTGATGTTCTTTATACCTGCTGCATTGTATCGTAGACTTCGAACAGGTAATTAATTCAATTCATCCTGACATTCCTTGATGCACAACCCTGGATTCTGCAAATTTATGACTTATTACCGTAGAACGATGGAACTTGCCCTTGGTTTGTTCGAAATAAGTATTATTGATGCGTCTTTGAAAATTTTGACGGCAAGCATGGTTGCAACTATCACTTTAACTTCCTCCTAATGACGCCATAGTTTCCAAAGACCCTTTTGCGGCAGAACCTTGTCGCTCACCTGATACCCAAGCACGTCGTCGATGTCTTCTAGATTGTGGCGTCTGCCAATCGGCCTTGATCCGGTCACGATTATGGCTCCTTTCCCTAGAAAGGTGTGGCGGGTATCAGAGTACAGGTGTATTTATCCAGGAGCCTTCTTTATCAGATCTCAATCCAACACCCCAAACAGCAAATGGCACCAATCCGCAACGCACGAGTCCTCTTCAGTGCCGTCCCACAAGGTAGGCAGGCGTCTTTCCCTCCTCGCCACCATCACTAGCCCACGATTTTGCCCCTAGGCTTCCCCGAGCCCGGAAAGACGACGGTATACGATATTACACAAACATTCGATATCGACGCTGCCCCACTAGATGGCGGATTCCTCGTGAAGATACTTGTCCTCTCCATCGATCCCTACATGCGGGGCAGGATGCGTGACCCAGCCATCGAATCATATGCGGTAATTATTCTCTACATGTGCAGAGGTTGCGCTCTTCGCTGACAATAAAATGCGATGCGTTGGTTGTAGCCCCCGTTCCTCATTGGACAACCGTAAGCGCTCGAATGTCTCCCTGAAGAGTTCTTGACTAACTTCAGTCATCCAGGTTGGAAGGCTATGGAATCGGACTCGTAGTGCGCTCCAAGAATAAGGAGGTGAAACCCGGACAGCATGTCTACGGCCTTTTGCGTATGTCAAATAGTTCTGGCAATCGCTCAACAAATTACTGACGATCCTAATTTATAGCCCACGTAGAGTATAGCACTCTGAGTAGTCTCGAAGGGTTGCGTATTATCACAAAGGAACCAAGCTTGTCGTGGCCAGTGTACGTTGGTGCAGCTGGAATGCCAGGTACATTTTTCGTTCATCTATTATGTTACGCCACGTCTGACTGAAGATCAGGCCAGACGGCTTTTATGGGGTGGAAAGAATACTCACGCGCGAAGAAGGTGCGTGACAACGCGTTTTGAAAGTAGATGGATACCAGCTAATAGCATCGAAAACAACAGGGAGAAACTGCGTTCATTACAACTGGAGGAGGTCAGTCGTTATGTAGCTCACTCACTGGGGAGATATATCCTGATTCTCTCGCTAGGACCTGTCGGATCGTAAGCATCAAGTTATCCCGTTCAACGAGTTACTCACTGCAAGTAACGCCAGGCTCGTTATTCAGCTTGCAAAGCTCGACGGGCTCAAAGTTATTGCCTCTGCGGGATCCGACGAGAAAGTCAAGTTCATGAGGTCTATCGGAGCCGATGTGGCGTTCAACTACAAGACGACTCAAACGGCGGAAGTGCTTGCAAAGGAGGGCGGGATCGACGTGTGCGTCAGAACATGTCCTCCCTTTATGTGGGCATGTATTTAATAGGTTCAATACAGGTTCTGGGATAACGTCGGGGGCGAGACGCTTGATCAGGCACTCGTTGCAGCGAAGATTGGAGCTCGATTCATTGTACGTCTCGACTGCGTTCTGATGGCCTTATCCTGATGAAAAAACCGTTATTAGGAGTGCGGTGCGATCTCAAGTAAGTGCTGACAGACCCACACATTTTCGCGTTTCACGTATCGGTTCCAAAATTAGCATACAACGGGGGTGGCAGACCCATTTCCGTAAGCCATCTTTTCTTCAAGAGGATGTAACATGGCGCAGACCGTCTTTCTCCATAGAATCTCCCACTGGTATTCGAGAAGTCGCTCTGTATCAACGGGTTCGTCGTCCTTCGCCTCGAAGAGAAGTACCTTGAGGAGTTCTACGCCACCATTCCCGCGCTTCTTGCGAAAGGGTTGCTCAAGCACACAGAAGAGGTGTCGGAGGGCCTGGAGAAAGTCGGAGACGTGATGCTTGCGCTACTAAAAGGGACAAATAAGGCTAAGCCAGTGATTAAGGTCGCGGACGAGTAGTGTGTATGGTCGGCGACGATCCAAGAACGATTGTAGTTCACAACTGTGTTTCAATATTATACGGACAGATCAGAGGTATGGGTCCAATCAACAATGAAATTAAGACGCGTGGAGGTTAGATTTGCACAAGCTCTAAGTGTGTCGGGTATGTATTTAACGACGAGAATACCTAGGCCTTATGAACTCGATGAGTGCCGGGTCACTTCAATAGCTTGACGGACTCGCCTACAATTATACACTCGCCTTCGCTTTACGGGTCCACATAAGCCGTTGACGCTGCTCCGTAAACCTCATAAGAGATCGTAAGCTTGCAAGTGTGGAGCTGAGAGAGTCCCACGAGCCCGAGTCATTGGCATTATATGTGACGGCACAGTAGCGGGGAAGAAGCCTTGCGAAAAAATTTGCCACACTATCAACGAGGAGAGGGGCTAGCTTTGATGATCCTACATGAAGTTCTTGAAGCTTGGAAGTCAGTCCAATGTCTTGGGGTACCGGATCGTATGGCTCTGAGGTGTCCAAGAGAATTCCTAGTTCTCTGAGCTTCGGACAGCCACGGAGTAATGATGTTATATCATTAAGAACGAACGACCCATGATCGTGGTCATCTATTGGGTGGAAGGGAGTTGGATTTAGGTAGAGAGATTCGATAGCTGGTAGTGAGGAGATGAGTGATTCAAGGTCGGCTACACCGTACCACAGTGGCATATAACTCTCCACTTTTAACTGGGTAAGTTTCTCGGACAAGAAAGAGCGAAGGTCAGTGAAACTCGGCGCGAATCCTTCCCAAATGTCTCGCATCACGAAATTCGAGATTGTCTCGCATTTTTTTGCCAGCATGAGGGTTGCGTCCGGGGAATGGTTTTCAAGGTCCGCACAGCAGAAGGTTTCGACCGTTAACGAGCGAACATAGGAGGGAAAATATTCATTTGCTGTCAGATATATCATGTGCTGCGGGCATCCAGAGACGGCGAGCGACGTAAGGAGGGGGAAAGCACCACTGGAAAAATGGGGACCCCGAGGATGCTCATTCTTGCAATCCTGTACAAGAGGTCCACTTGTATTGGTTTTGATGTCACGTAGGGCGGGAAATGTGGAGAGCACACTGAGTACCGCGAGTGTCGCGGAGTAACGAGGGAGGACAATGGTTGAAAGGCATGGTAACTCTTTCAGGACGGCTAAAGATGTGTGCGGATTTTTCAAGTCCACGGCCTTGATTTCGAGGTAAAGCAGGCTAGACAATCGAGCAATGGGGAAAATATATGAGATGAGTTCGACTGGCTCATCCTCATTGTAAGTTGAAGTGAAGTCAATAATCCAACGCCTCAACTTTGGGTGAAGGAGAGGCAGTGAGTGCTGAAGAGACTCTGGGTCATCCACCGGTATGTAGACAAGTGTTGACATGTTAGGAAACAAGTTGAAGACGGGCCGAGTCTCGAAGATGAACCGAAGAATGTTGGATACCATACTTGAGGAATTCGACGTCTTAAGAGTCAGAGAACGGATAAATTTCGAGTATCGGAGAAAGCGGGGCCAGTTAACACTAGGGGGAATCTAAGGGAATGTATAATTCAGCATCATGGATAAATCATATGTGAAACCACAACCCACGTTGAAAGGCAACATCAGATTCCACGTCGCGAGAGTTTTGAGCAAGCCTTTGAAATCGCGGTTTGTTTCCAAGCAGGACCATAA
This sequence comes from Tephrocybe rancida, assembly GCA_018858115.1. Classification (NCBI taxonomy): domain Eukaryota; kingdom Fungi; phylum Basidiomycota; class Agaricomycetes; order Agaricales; family Lyophyllaceae; genus Tephrocybe; species Tephrocybe rancida. The sequence goes on along the minus strand of JABCKT010000547.1, from coordinate 713 downwards.
AATAGGCTTTCCAACTTCTGCCCAGAACTGGCAAACTTGGACGTTGTTTGCGTTAGATCCTTTCTTACACAGCTGGAAGATGTGAGAGAGCAGCTCATAGACAGCCAGGGCTCGGTGGGCACTCGTCTGTTGAGAGCATGGTCAAATTTCTTCCGGATGCGAGTTGGAGCCAAGGATACCGTCATCATATGTCTTGGTACGGCTTGCGTTGCGGGTAAATTTATTAAACTTTGGTTAGAAGAATCGATGTTCATGGACATTCCCGATACGAAGTAGAGGGTTTTGTCAGCTTTACTCTAGAAAAACACAAACTGAAACGTAGGCTCGTCCCCATCCGGCTTCACCTCACATGACCACTCGCGAAACTCGTTACAGGCGAAGCCGGCTGGGCTGTCTCGTTGCTCTTTTGGCGGGCACCGCCAAATATGACATAGGGACTTCGACAGAAACGCACCTCAAGGTCGAAAAAAAGTGCGAAAATTGGGTATACCAAAAACCTTTTTTTCGCCGTTTAGAACCCAATGAGCAAAGGTTTAAATTTTTCAAAATTTTGAAAGCGCAAGTCCTCGCCGTCGTAGGTGACGACGACGAGAATGTTCAATCCGAAAAAATCACCCTTTTACTTTTTGTGCCATCATCCTTTTCCTGACGAAAAAATCACTTTCTGTATACCCAATTTTTCAACTTTTTTTCGAAGTTGAGGCCATTTTTTT
>JABCKT010000546.1:0-11485 GCA_018858115.1 Tephrocybe rancida | reverse complement strand
TTCTATCACTGAGGTGTAAGTGTCCAGTCCTTACGTATCGCTATACCCTTACTGACATGCCGTAGTTACTTCACATTTATTCAGGTATATCAGAATACATTAGTGTTTGTTCTATCACTGAGGTTTACTTCACATTTATTCAGTCTCCCTCACGCCGTCGCGTCCCGATTCCTCCCGTACCCCGGTCCACTGCGCAACAGTGCGGTCTTCCATTTTACATTGCTTACCATGTTGAACAATGTGGAGAGTCTTCTGGTAACACATTCTACAGATCAAATTGTGCCAGATGCCAGGAGTACGATTCCAACAGGCAAGGCTCAGCTGCCGGGGTGTGCCATAAGATTCAAGATGGAACAATAGGACTTCTACAGTGCCGGAACCGAAAAATTAGTCTCCAAAACAAGCCTTGATGATATCTGATAGTCGATCAGATATATATGCTTAAAAATAGGCACGTCTGTCGAGAGCGAAATTTTGATTGAGAGATAGCGCCATTGGAGTTTAGAAACGGGAAACCTGTTGAAATAGGTTCTCGCATTTTCAGTTTTTCGGACCAATGTTTCAATGTTTTGGGAAATTTTCAAAAGTAGAAGTCTCAAAATGCCAACGTCAGGCGTGAAACAGGCTCTAGGAGCCATTGATGCAGTAGTGTAACTTGTACAGAGTACCAGAATGGGATTACCTTGACAAATTGAGGCATCTTCCTACCAATTGAAGTTCTTGGAAATTTTGATTGAAAGGCTGATGAGAAAATCTGAGGAGCACAATTAATTGAATCTTCCTTGGTACCAGAAGATCAGGAACAACAGGAAGAGTCATTATGTGCACATATGGGTACCAAAGTACAGTTTTGCGGCTGTGACTGGTCATTTTTGCATCGTGCTTCAATTTCTGAAGTGAAAAAAAAATAATTGAAATCCTCAAATTGACCTTAGCTGCTTAACAAGCCTTTACCGGTATATCTAAAGGACTCTATCATTGCACTATTCAGAAGTGCTTTGCAATGTTTTCAGGTGTAGCAATAAAAGGAAATCGGGTTCAGGCACTTGTAGCGTAATCGCAAGCTTCTCCGGTGCTCCAGGATGAAATGATGATTGTATCACGACGTGCATCACTGCAGTTATATCCCTCGGGGCTTCCCCTGCCCGAGTACATGTATGCGTGCAACATCAGACAAGGGAATCGGTGAGCCCACGGCTCAATGGGTACGTATGAGAGGTGTTGACGGGCCCTGAGTGATGTAACGATAATGGCATATACTTAGTTAATTAGTAAGGGTATATACTAGATACAGCCAATCGGCATCATTGTCTCCGGGAATTTTGCATTCCCGGCAGTACTTGTTGGTTAGAAGAGACATTTACTCATTGTGTGAGGTGTGGTATTCTTCTGACACTTCTGGGCAGAAATAGCGCAAGTGATGATTCCATTCTTCCATCCTGGAGCACCGGAGAAGCTCGCGATTGCGATGACCGCACAAAGCATCACCCAGCACTTCATATATGTCGAATCATACTAAGAAGATGTAACAAATTCATTTTGAACACCAGAGCCACATCAGTAGTTTAGCAAATTAGTTTCCGGAGGTTTCTCAACCCTGAAAACCAACGGAAACCACGGGAAACACGCTAAAAACCTAGAAGCCTGGGGACTTGGAAACCGATGTCCCTTTTTCCAGAAGCCTGCTATTCGGGTCACAGGCTTTATGATCGAAAAGAAGCGAATTTGCCGTTTGTGGTTTCCGGAAACCAAGAAACCAGCGAAAACCTCGGGAAACCCGGAAATAAATTTGCTAACTTACTGATGACTGTGAGGTACATCCGGTAAGATTATCACAGAAATCGTGTTGCGCCACAGCGTCGGTGAGCTCCGTGTCCCCGCTTCACCCCAAAACACGTGCCGTAATTTCAACGGCACATCCGCTGGCCCCGCAGCTTGGATCACCAACTCCCATACATAACCTCTCACATCATGGGGCCTCTAACTGTCTCCGCATTTCCCCGCTTGATTGATCCCTCCCTAGTGCTGACGTCCTGTATTGTCTCACTATGGGCAACCCTCGGGCGCTCTTGCGGTAGCCTTTCTTTACCTAGTACACCCACTCACGGGTGTCACTAAGTCCTGGTACGTTGTTGTCGGCATGGTGCTTCCGTGCTTCGCCGGTCAGGGCTGTTCTGCGACCTCGGTCTTGTACTGAGGTGGCGATTAACGCCCGTGAACGATGCAATACGTTTTGGAGGCAAGATGGCCTCAACGCAATGTACACAGTCCAGCGCTGAGAGTCGAAATGTGAAAGTATTGAAGTATCTAAGAAAGTTGGCAATCGACAGAACAGATGTTGTGGTTGTGTTGATGTGCAAGTCAATGTCGATGATGTGTGTATATGGGAATACCCTCGACAAGTGCGGCATAGGCGTTGGAGCGTCCTGCTTCACATCTACGCAGCCCATCCCGAGTATCTCGAGGCACGGAGCTTCTCAGTCTGGTTCATACTCGAAAAATCATATTTGACCATGTAGGAGAAATTGGGGTAGGGTACATTCCGTCACAAGCTGAGTCAAACACTCCACGTCGCCCATAGTAGTACTAAGCAGCCCGCGGCTAGCAAGCATTCAGCGATCTGGTGACATTTATTCAAAAAAGTTGAGGCCTAGCGCTTTATGCATCCAGATTTAACTCCCTAGGGCCCAGGCGACTGCGATGGACGAGAAAAATGTAGCCACATGATGACCACGAACTGCCCAAGGAGTCGGTTGGGCGTATCGCCGTCGCCACCGTGACGTGCATCTCCCTGAGACGCCCGCATTGCCTATGGCCGACATGAGCAACACTGGACTATGATTGGCTGCAGTAAGCCGGACGCACCAGGATACCTGCCTCTTCAGTCTCAACTCTTCACATGCAAGGAGGTCTTGACACTTGTTGCTCCAAGCACGGGCGTCCCAGGGCCCCCCGCGAGCGTCAGTCCCCAACCGCCCGGCGAGGTGGGGTGCATGGAATGTTATTGGGTAGGCTAAAAGTCCAAAACTCAACGCTTAAAAACACTCTTTGCTATCTCCCACTTACAAGCTCCCCCGGCCCTGCGCCGTTCAGAACACCCGTGCGTACATCAAACCAAGCGCACCAAGCACACCAAGGACGACGTAGCGCCCGCCTCCCCGTCCTACGGGCGGGTGTGCTGGATAGTACTAGTGCCAATACACACATTTCCTCTGGTACTGTAAGACTCGACGGTGCTAGCCTGACACTCTATCTATCTACCTATAGTGAGCAAACTCGCAAAGCAAAGCAAAATGAAACCTCACCTGAGCGAGTATGGTCTACCAAATGAATTGCCCTCGTCGAACTAAACCTGAACATCTTTCTTGTCAAACCATGACTGATCTCCTAGGGCCTCTCTTTTCAGATGCAACATCCTTTCGCGTTCTATCACGGGACTTTGATGGCGAGGACCCCATGGTGTCGACGGGATGGAATGAATAGACGCGTGGGCTAAGGCTGGTGGTGACGATCGGTACGTGAAAGCTTCCAGAGCAGGAAAGTAGCTATTCGATAGAAGAGGCACTGTGTTTCGTTGGGTGTTCATGTCAACAGTGTGTAGTCATGTGAATATGAATATCTTTGACAACTGCGGCATAGGAGTTGGAGTTTGAACATATCCAGTGCCAGGAACATCCATACTACTCGAACCTGAAAAGACCTTGTAAGAGAAATCACCTTCCAAAGCAAAGCAGGATACATACCCAAGTCACCCAATAAAACCTGAGCATGCGAATGGCATGCTAGTACTTCATGGGTAGTGGCGATAGAGGGATCGATTGATCGTGAGTGTATCGTATACGTATGTTTGGGCTTGCCAAAACGGTAGCTGACGAAGACTCGGAGTCCAGGCCCCTAATCATCAGATGACGAACGCAAGAAGCAAAGCCCGGATGTGGCCATGGAAGGGGTTCGATGAGAGCCTTTCGTTTTGGCTCGGGAACGTCGTCTGCTGCACATATATATGCATCTAGTTCAAAGGACGAAAAAGAATGAGTCTGGATTCTCTCCTGCTTGCCTGTTGTCCCGTATTGAAGCTCGTCGACGATAGCCGATAGCGTCTTTAAGCTCTTGAGGGAATAGTGCATGTACCGCAAGCCTGCCATGGACGTTGAAGACCAGACTGATCTTGGATACCAACAAGAAGAGTCGAGGGCCCTTGACCCTTTTCCTGTCATTCAAAACGTCCTGTAAGTAGTAGGTCCAGGATATGGCTGTGTAGGACCAACGGAGGCATGTTGTAGCAGTTATATGGTATCAAAGGCATGCCCCAAGCTTACCACAACCCCATCCCCGGTCCCCGAGCGCATTCATCCTAGGCCGATCGCGACCACGCACCACCATCCAATTCCTCGCTGACAATGATAGCTTTGCGGTCGAATGCTAGCATCGAGCGGCCTGCCCGAATTCGAAGCAGTCCGGATTGATATGATCTGGTTCTGATAGGCAGGAACACAGGGTGTAGTAGGTGGGGGCGTGCGCAGGCTGTGGCAGCTGCCATGCTGGTGGATAGAGAGAGAGATCGAGCAATGGCCAGGCTCACATCAAGACACTTAGTCTGGTAATATAATGTCAGGTTTCAAGCGCTACATGACTCGTTCTGGTCGACGTCAGTGTTTCAGCCATAGTAAAAGGGACTAATACTGGTAACTGCGCTCGAGCCTTGGACGTCTGGACTCTGGACGTCGACTTGACAGTTTGTCACCTGACCGTGACGGACGAGACACCCCAAATGAAAGAAGCGAAGAACCCTTAAGCTTTCGTTATCTAACTTCTCTACTAACTATATACGACCTCTCTCGTTCTTGGGCTCAGTCTTGATTCAGCTTCGAAAGCCAAGGTGTCATCTCATCCGAGGTCATTGCATTGCCTCCACACCCAACCAACCCAACTGTGGAGTCACATGCATCTATTTGTGGCATCGTGCGTGTTCTTGTCAGACTGCGACAGGCTGCCCACGCATGCCCAAGCTGGACTAAATCAGAAGCTACCTCATTTCTCGCTCTGAACCTCTCAAGTTAGAGCATAACGCCCTGTGGTTGCCACTATCCAGCCGCTACGGCGTCGAACTTGGCAATCTCGCATCCGTTTAGAGGAACGCCAATGGGACGATCTGTCAACTGATACTCGCTGTCAAAGGTTGAATAGGTTGGCCACACTACAGTACCACTAGACTGCTGAAGCACCGAGGTTCCTCCTTAGGATATTGTGTACGTGATGTGTGAGTCGGCGTGCACTCAAGGCAACCCAGAATTAGGTCCTTCATATAATAAGCCAGCCTGAGCTTCGTACAAGATGTTCCAATCTCGTTTGCTTTGACCTTGAATGATATACACGAATGCATCGCCCGGATGAAAGAAAACCCCTCTTACCGAAACAAGAGGCCCTCATCCGCCAGGCTAGCCTCTGTAAATCAGCAATCCCAGATGGAGGTCTCAGAGCGTGGAGCACCGTAGCCGGGTCGTATGTTTTTCAGTGCTCACATCAGAATGAGTACCGATGATGCATTTTCCAGCTGGTTCATGATGTTTGCCACGATTGGGTTCGTTAAATGATTCTGACAATCGACTCTAAGTATAAACCGAGAATTGGATTGCAGATATCTGAACTCTTTCGGAGTTTATCAAGGTAAGTATCACATTTTACACGTGAGACATTAAATTCAACTTCTTTTCTAGACTTCTATACACGAAATTTCCTGACAGACAGTTTACCCAGCAAAATCGCGTGAGTTCATCGCATCGGAGGCTCTAGTTTTTCAACAGTCATTTTGCAGGTGGATAGGCAGTTTACAATGGACGACGCCGTTTGTCTTGGGAGTTGTCTCCGGAAAGCTATTCGACAAGGGCCATTTCCGCATCTTAGTGATCATAGGCTCCATCATTTTCAGTGCCTCGTAAGTGCATGGCACTCTACTTACTTACTAGAACTTAATTCTAGCCAATATCAGCCTTTTCCTGTCTTCGCTGGCTCAGCCACAGCAATATTACCAGGTTCTGCTATGTAAATTATTGTTTGAAAATTCATGCTGATGTTCTTGTTTGCAGATTTTACTCACGCAAGGGGTAGGAATGGGGTTCGGGTCTGGTCTGACCTTTGTACCGTCGATCAGTATCCTGTTGATGCACTTTGAACGACACCAGGCACTTGCGTCCGGCATTGCCCTTAGCGGTGGCTCCATCGGTGGTGTGGTTTTTCCAATCTGTTGAGTTTAACACCCTTGTCGTCAATGGAAGAATGACTGACAACTTTCAGTGTTGAAGTGAGAAATTTTGTTTCGCCCCCATAACCGCTCACAGCTGATCTATACTTAACTTCCAGTCGTTTCCTACTTGAATTAGGGTTTGCGCAGGCAGTACGCGGGACTGCCTACGTTGTAACGGGCTGCCTGATCGCCTCTATTGCCCTTATGCGAAATAACCCAGCTGTTTATGACCTCCATACCCCTGCACCGCCTCCAGACATTCGTAGTCTTCTGACTGACGTACCATACATGGTCGGTGTCTTAGGGTACGTCCACTTCAGTCAGCGTCCAGCTGTGACTTACTGTGGCCTGTTAAAGTTCTACCATTAGGCTATTTGGTTACTTCTTCCCATGTATATCGATTGTCTGTCAAGCTGTTCCGGAAGCTAATCATTTTGACTAGTGTTCTATCTCCAACTATACGCAGTACAGCATGGGATTGGGGAGACTGTCGCCTTCTACTCTGTAAGCCTCTTCACACCCTTGAGGATCGCATTCAACCTTTGAGTGACATATATCCAGCTCGCAATCCTTAATGCGTCCAGTGCGTTGGGCTGCATCGGAGGCAATTATTTGGCGGATCAATTGGGACCGTGGAATCTTCAGGTTCCGTGTGGATTCCTCACTGGTGTGATTATCTGGGCAGTTCATGGCGTGTATGCCGTATCCTCGACCTGCCCTTCCTCTTCATTGATAAATAACCAATTAGGAACACGGCATCTACACTTGTAGCTTTTAGCATTCTATATGGCCTTTTCTCGGGCGCTGGTGAGACTTCAAAAATGACCAGAAATGAGCATAAGAGTACTGATGTGTCGTCCGACTTATCTTATCAGGGTTCTCGTTGTCGATGGCAGGTTGGGCTTCACTGGCTCGCACTCCCAGCGAGGCAGGGTGAGTTATCGGCTTTTCAAGTCATAGGAAATTTTACCGAACCACAATCAGTGCTCGTACAGGTCTTGCTCTGGCAATAACAAGCCTCGGCTCCTTTGGAGCCGTCCCGATACAAGGAGCCCTTCTGACTGCCCACTTCAATTGGATCAGACCAATCGTATTTTCAGGAGTGAGTGCTGCGTTATCATTACCAGACCTGGTAAACTGATAATAAATATCAGACAACCGTGTGTTGTGGAAGCGCCATTCTTCTCGTCACGAGGACCCTCATAGCCAGTCAGAAGGGGACAAGAAAGGTATAGGGTAATTACCGTTCTCACGTGGCGATATAAAGGCCTGAATTCATACATTTATTCGTGCATTTTCTTGGTGGGCTTGATAACGCTTCCACGGACCCCGCCAGTGAGCGAACAGCCCGTAGCCCAGTGCAAGATAGGCTCCTTCACCTCTGAGGAATCGCGATATCTACGAATGGAGCCTCCTGTTGAAAGAAAACCTCGATTGGTATCAGAGGCCTCCTCCCGTGAGGCTAGCCCTCGCACACAAGAAATCTTAGATGGCGGGCTTAGGGCGTGGAGCACCGTGGCTGGCTCGTATGTCTCCCAGCAGGACTTACAATAAATGCCCTTGGTTTGGGTTCTGATGATGCATTTATCAGTTTGTTGATGATGTTCGCTACCATAGGGTTAGTTACACAGCTGTTGTGGGTTGACTGGACTAATGACGGACCGCAGCTATCTCAACTCTTTTGGAGTCTATCAAGGTATGCATCACTGCCGGTCACTGGACGTACACCATATTAAATTTGGCTTCTGCTTCAGACTTCTATACAAGGATTTTTCTGTCAGACAGTCTACCCAGCAAAATCGCGTGAGTTGATCATCGCATCAGGAAGGCTGACTCTAACCTCTGTGATTTAGGTGGATCGGCAGCTTGCAATTGGCGATGCCGTTTGCCCTTGGCCTTGTTTCCGGAAGACTGTTTGATAGTGGTTATTTCCACCTCCTGGTGATCACCGGCTCCATCATCTTCACCGTCTCGTGAGTGCATTACAATGGGATTATCTCATGTCTCAACCTATCTCAGGCTTTTCATGCTTTCGTTGGCTCAGCCGCAACAGTACTACCAGGTGTGCGCTGCGCTATTTCTCCCGCACCTTTTAGTAATGATCCTCTCTGACCCTCACTTTTAGGCTTTCCTCGCGCAAGGGGTAGGAATGGGTCTTGGTCTCGGTCTTACATTTGTACCGTCGATCAGCATTCTGTCGATGCACTTCGAACGACGCCAGGCGCTTGCCTCTGGCATTGCCTTAAGCGGGAGCTCCCTCGGTGGTGTGGTTTTCCCAATCAGTTGAGCTGGCGAAGTTCTTATGAATTGACCGATCAAATAACTAATTGACGATTCCCAGTGTTGAAGTAAGAATCCCTGTTCTCGCCCAATCGTTCAAGGCTAACTGATGTTAACCTGCAGTCAATTGATACCCAGATTGGGATTGGCGCAGGCCATACGAGCCACAGCTTACGTTGTAGCGGGCTGCATCATTACTGCTAACGTCCTCATGAGAAATAATCTAGCTGTTTACGGTCTCCGCGCCCATGCACCGCCGCTGAACCTGCGTAACTATTTGACTGATGTACCATACTTGGTTGGCATCTTCGGGTATGTGCACTGTAGTGGGCATCTAACCATGATTTACCTCACTCTGTTGTAGCTCTCTCGTGATGATATTCGGCTGTTACTTCCCATGTATATTGGTTTTCCGCTAAGCTGTACTGCCAGTGGAAGCTGATTATATTTTGACCAGTATTCTATCTCCAGCTTTACGCAGTACAGCATGGAATCGGGCAGACCATTGCCTTCTATTCTGTACAACTTTCCACATGCTTAGAATTGGGTTCATTGACTGACTCAGCCATGTAGCTCGCCATCCTCAATGCATCCAATGTATTCGGGTGCATAGGAGGCAATTATTTGGCAGATCGATTGGGACCTTGGAATCTACAAGGTCCATTTGGTTTCCTCACCGGTGCAACGATCTGGGCTATTCTTGGAGTGTACGTCTCGTCCTTCCCCTTTGCTCTTCTGATTCGCTCCATTAACAGATATTCCCAAAAACAGACGCACGACTTCAACACTCGTAACTGTTAGTATTCTATACGGCTTCCTCTCAGGCGCTGGTGAGGGTAACAAAGACACAATGGAAGCAATCTAATTCTGATATATCGGCTTACTAGCGTTTTCATTGTCTATAGCAGGATGGGCATCACTAGCTCGCCACCCAAAGAGGTTGGGTGAGAAATTATGCCTTCTAAAGACCATTTAGAGATTGACTGAAGAACATTCAGCGCTCGTACGGGTCTTGCTCTGGCGGTAGGAAGCTTGGCATACTTTGGGTCTATACCAGTACAAGGAGCCCTCCTGACCGACGACTTCGATTGGACTAAGCCAATCATATTCTCGGGAGTGAGTTTGCGTCGCTCATTCCAGACTTGGTGAGCTGACAACGTTATCAGACAGCCGTGTGTTGTGGAAGCGCCATTTTTGTTGGCACGAGGGCTCTCTTAGCCAGCCAGAAAGGCACAAGAAAGGTTTAGGTGGATGGCATTGTCCAATGTCCATACTGCTGGACGTGTCGACTAGTCTGGCTCACCGCTTGTGACTGCATGTAACACCTTGCCTCTTCCGCAAAACAATAAAACCACGTTGCGAGGATAGCATACGTCAATAAAAACCAACTCCTGCGGGTATCGGGTTTCCAGAGGAGAGTTCTGCAAATAGATTCCGTCAGAGTGCAGGTTGAGACTTTGGCGATAGTGCTTACTTCGCGCGCGGTTGGATGCTCGGCTATGTTCAGCTGGATCCATTAGCCAACCAACCAATTTTGCGTCCGTCATGCTTGAGCTCGAGGTTTTCTCGCCCACATCCACAATTTCCTTATTGTACACTCCTTTGCCACGTAATTGCGCGTCTTCAAACCCTTATGTTTCTTCGTTGAACATTGTGCTGGTCACAAATAGTTAGCGGAGTCCACCGTGTCGGATGCTACCATGAATCTGACTCCCATCTTGCCCGCTGAAGGCAAGGAGAATTCTGAAAATTGTCAGAAGACAGATCGTTTGCGGCTAATTCTGCCCCGCGTATTTACCATGCCTCCACTCAGCACAGACCTTTCGAACATACTTAGAGTGTGTAGTGGACCATATCTAATTTCATCTGTATGTAAGCAGGCGCGATGTTCCTGTACGTCGTGCTCGGAGTCGTGGGTCCTGACGACATCTTCATACTTAAATGCAGCGACAGTTTCTGACCCCAGACATACTCCAGCGTTCTTCTTTACTTCTAAGTCACCATCAGCCTCCGCAGTCGTTTCGTATGAGCAAATACCCATTTTGTATGGCCGACGACCAACGGGATCGGCATTTCTGACAAATAAAAGACGACGTGCTCATCTACGGCACGAGCGGAACAACACGCACGCGACAGCTTGCCTGCCCCACAACCGCAGCGGCTACCCGCCTCGAGACCGTCGTACACATGCTTCGGCACCTCAAGACAGCCGGTGTAGTCGTCGTCAGCGCCGCATATACGAATGAGTCCGCGCACGTCTTTATCGATACGGAGGAAGAGGAGTGGTTGGACAGGATAGCGGGGGGGTGTTGAAGGAGCAGCGCGGCCTTTAATCCTGCTGAGAAGTAGAGGAGAATCTGAATATCTGGCTATATGCAATGTCATAATCAGGCATAGATACCAGGAAACCAACGAACTGACCTCAAACTGACCTCCAATCTTTTCATGTTTGCCATCTAATACGTCGAGGCAAAGCTTTTTCTGTGGGTGCAAGCGTACCTGATATGCGTGACCATTTCGCGGAAGGACAAGGGTAGTTTTGGACCTTGGTTCATTCATCAAACCGCCCCTTTGAATCCACTGTAAGTAACTGTCAGTTTCCAGATTACATTGGACCCTCACGAACGCACTCACATAGATGCCGGAACCTCTCCAACCTGGCTTTATTTGGATGACGACTGATTTCCTCATCTACAACGTATTTGGCATGCGCAAAAACCGCACGATCATTCCCACAGCCGGAGGAGCCCCTCATCTTCAAGCTTTCATTGATACTTTGAAAGGACCAAGAAAGCTGTCGTGAACATCGTGTACTCTTCTGACTCGGCCTACATATGTATCAACGTGGAAAACGAGGACTGGCCAGAGAAGTTGGCCGACATAGTAAAGAACAGTTGTCAGCTCAGTGAATCATGTATGATGAACCACTGAATATATTATGTACCTAAAGAACAGTTGTCT
>JABCKT010000545.1:0-11492 GCA_018858115.1 Tephrocybe rancida | reverse complement strand
ATAGTTATTTAAATTCTATCTGAAATACTTTTTGGATACTTTTTCAATGTTTTTCCCAATAGTATCCTTTTGCTGGTTCAGTGCTCTCACCAGTCATTAGACCTCATATGCTGGTTAGTTGTAAGGTGTCGAGCGTATGTCATAAACGGCGGAAACTTAATTAAATGTGCTAACTCAGGTTTGAACTTAGGATCTTAGGTTGGCTGGAAAACTTAATAGCTTAGAGACTGATAACCACTGGACTAATTTGTGGTTATTACCCGTGTCATACGTGTAAGTATCGAACCCGGGCTGGCGGGGTCGGCCAGTCATAGTACACGGTACACTATTGGCAGCTACTGACGCCCAATAATAATTCTACATATCCCGTCAGTTTATGATTGAGCTAGGGTCTCAGAACTACCTACAAAAAGCCTTGTCAAGATGATTTGGTGAGGTCAACTGAGGTTCAACACGGTCCACCCAAATTTGCCCCCAAATTTACCAGCCTGTTCCAAACCTATACGATCCAAAAAGCCCGATGATAATCTTACAAGGTGAGGAACAGCCCGACAAAAATATTGGAAGACGAGAACAGCCAGGTATTTGCCTTACAAGGAGTTCAGAAGCCTGTTGTTAATCTTGCAAAGGTTCACCTACCCGTTGGGCGCCTGGTATGCCCTTTTGATGCCATATAAGCCCTTATAATTGTGCATCAGGCGGTCAAAATCTGCCTGGGAATAACAGATATTTCCGATTTTGCTGATGTAATCACAACAATTCGAGTATCAGCAAGGGCGGATGTGCGAATGCCCCGAGAAGTAATGTCGTGTATCGATCATTCAAAACTGCGCAGGAGAGTGCTGCGATTGGCCCCAGCCTTGTCGAAGTACTAATTCACTCAGGGAAATGACAGAGAAGTTCTTCGCGGTAGGGTACTATCCTTGATGCATGGATCCAGGTGTGCCAGTCTTGGGTCTCCACTACTTAGGCATTGACTAAGTAACGAATTAATTGTACGTGCTGCTATTATTTTTGCCGCCTGCTCATGATATGGAGACTCAGAGCGAGCCATTGATCTCGGTGTCTCTGGGTTTTAGAATTTCTGACTGCCTGGCCAGGAACGAAACAGGTGATTGTGGTGGACGTCGACGTCGATTGATGTTCAGGGTTGGCCCTTCAAAGCTTCAGCGCTTATGAGTATGTTATTGTGAGGCAGTGCGGAAAACGGAGTAGCCGCACCCCAAAGCTACACAAGGACCATTCAACGACGGTGAATGTTAAATAACTTCGGTCCCAAATAGCCTACAGGATGCCCCGAGATGCGAGGGAGAGTCGCGGTACAAGGCACATCACATCAAGTTGCCGTGAAGCGGATCAAAATCTGGTTGTCCGGGTGAAGCGTTGAACGACCTTGAACAACGTGGTCTTCCTCCAGGTACAACTTGTTTATTCCTCTATCAGAGGGCTCACATGCGGTATCGCATGCTTGTTGTTATGGCCGATTGGCATGGTCAACGTGCGCTATTCATTACGTTTACATCTATAAAGACTGATAACAGCCTCGAAGGTGGCCGCCAATACAGCCTGATCCTTTTCAACAACGCCTCCCAATCATGAAGTTTGGAACTCTTGCTGGTCTTATCTCTCTGGCTATTACAGGCGCATATGGCTGGGGCGCTAGTGGTCATCATGCCGTGGGGTGCGTCGTGTGTGTCTCAACACTTTAACCTTATTGAAGTCACCGCATCAACAGATACGTCGCAATGGAGGTGAGTACTGAAGTTGCAATGTATGGGCGCACTTCCGACTCCACTTTGCCAGTTCTTAGCACCCAAGGCCCTGTTGTTTGTCAAGGAATTTCTAGGAGCGAATTATTCATACTCTCTAGGCCCCGCCGCAACGGTACTTGCTCCCGCTTCGAAGAGATTCAGATTTCCCACTAACTTAGTCCTGCTAGTGGCCTGACGAGATAAAGTCTCTTCCCGGCGCTCCTTACTTGTGGTATGCCCGTTTTCAAATTTCGACCATTTGTCTAGACTCATCATATACTTCAGGGCTTCAGAGCTTCACTACGTGGATGCGGAAGGTTTGGCGAGATGGTCCTCTCTGTACTGGATTACATGGTTGATCCTGCGTTATGATAGACACGCCTCCCACCTCTTGTTCAGTGGTTGAGGCACGCGACTGTGCCAACGGGAGATGTATTCGTCAGTTTCGAAGTTCCTCTCACTCATCTTCGCTGTCTTACACGAAGTCATCTCAGTGACTGCCATTGCGAACTACACAACACGTGTCGTCGAGAAAAAACTTCCCGCCATTCAGCGTCAAGAGGCTCTCAAATTCCTGAGTATGTCATAGGCTCACTTAAAACGTCCCTCGGAACTAACCAATACACCTTAGCTCATGTTAGCATATTCCTTCTCCCACTGGGGTTAACGCTGAGAGTTCTATACAGTTCCTTGGAGACATCGGGCAACCTCTCCATGTTGAGAACCTTGCCGTCGGAGGCAACACCATCAAGGTGACATGTGGCGGAAACACCACCAATCTGCACGCTGTAAGTCACTCCACCCAACATTCGGACTTCAATTTCACACATCTGCATAGCTCTGGGGTAAGGACATACAGAACATGATGCTTGCGCTAGTATATTCATCTCACATGGGCCTGCAGATACCAGCCTCGTCGAGAAGCTTATTGCGAAAGAATACGAAAGTTCAGTAACTGGTTGGGCACATAGCTTGGTCTCAGACATTAAGGTTAATTCTACGACGACCTCCTTTATATTTGGCTGACGGACCTCCAGTACGGCAAGTACAAGAAGTCTGCGGCTGATTGGGTGTCCTGCTCTTCGACGACTGCGAAGCTGCATCCCGTTAACGCAACCGCTGAAGGCATCGTGCCTCTCAAATGTCCTCTTGTTTGGGCTAAAGACTCCAATGTCTATGACTGCGTCAGTATCAATTGGAATCAAATGAACCGCGACGACGACCGACCTTTGACATAGTCGTACGTCTTCAGCTACGCCAATGGCACTGATTTGTGCGATACGACGTACTATGACAATGCTGTCCCCATCGTATGTTATCTCTGTGATCTGGTCATTCATTTTTTTCTGACGCTTTTATGCTTAGATCGAGAGCCAGATAGCCAAGCAGGGTTATCGGCTTGCTGCTTGGCTCAATGTGCTTTTCGACGGTAGTGTCAAGGGGCCGTCGAAGCCAGGAAACGGCGGGCACGACGAAAAGCTAGGCCATGATCACGATGACGGAAAGGGCCATAACTAGAGCTCGGTCTGCATGTTGAACCCTTGGATTTGGTATATGCTCATGATAATGATTTCATTCATACTCCAGCGATGAGGCTAAACCTGAGATTGATTTACCAACCCAACCTCTCAATCGACCATCCATAGACTTGACCATACTCGTCGGCTGCATTGCAGAGACGCTGGTTACGATCCAACTTTGAAATCCTGGCGACGTCCTCTGCTTCGAGAGCAGGGAGCTGAACAAATTGTAAGCTGGTGCTCGAGGGAACGACGAATACCCTTACATTGATGTTCTCCTTCTGGCGTTCCTCGTTCTTGCTCTTGGGAACAATGATGACGTTGCGAGCGATGTGCCAGGCCATGGTGATCTGATTTGGGGAGACTTTGTACTTTTCTGCAAGTTCGACGATAATAGGGTTATTGCGGACGGAATCATAGCCTTTGGGCGAGATCAATACTGGAGGTTTGTGATAGATTGAAATTACTGACCACTGGGCGCGTAAGCAGCTAAAATGATCCCTTTATCATCACAGTACTCCCGTAGTCCTTCTTGGACGAGATAAGGATGCAGCCTGAGAAAATATCATTATCCAGGCGACCTCTAGGACAATGAGAAACGCACTCGACTTGGTTCACAGCAGGGACTACCTTCGCAGTAGTGGACAGCTCTTCGAGACTACGGGGATGGTATTTAAATTTTGAAAGATGCCCAATGGGCTGCAATAGGGTCGACGTACGTTTTAACAGAGAAGTTGCTGACCCCAATCGCTTTGGCCTTTCCCCCTTCCAGGAGCTTCTCAAGTTCTGCCCAAGACTGGTGGAAGGTAACATCCTCCACAACTCGCCACGATCCATCGGGGCTCTTCATCTCTTCAGCGCTACCTTTTAGCCAGAGGTTGAGAACTGATAGTTATATATGGGAAAGGGCTATCCACGGACTGTTGTAAGGCATAGCTTGTGGCCAGTGGATGAGGAACTAGACATTCATTTGTTGGTCAGGTTATTGCAGGCTGGAAGGAGTTTAAACATACCAAGTCGATATAATCAACACCAAGGGCTTTCAGACTATCCTCAAAGGACTCTTGAACACGGTGATGGTGAGAAGGGCTGTTCGTTGTATGCATAAGTGCGAGGCCAAGTCTTCAAAGTTCTCGTGAACAGACTCAAGCTTGGTGGCGATGAAAATCTCTTCGCGAGGAATTCCAGATTCCTTGATTGCCTGCCCAACGACCCCTTCCGTGACTGCAAGAGGAGCTGAGCATAATTCGAATGCGCTAAGAGTTGTAACTGCTTACAGTAGGCCTGTGCAGTGTCGATGTGGCGGAAGCCAGCCTAGATTCACAGGGAGAGAGTGGTGAGTTGGTTGCGACGTGAACAGGGCTGAACTAGGCACACACTTTGAGAGCACTTCGAAGCCATACTTTTGCCTCGGAACGTGCCTCGTCAGTATTGGGCGCCCAAGAGCCATGGCCTTTGGAGTCGGATGACAGCAAGAGAAAAAAAGTTGATTCGACATATATTAGATGGCATCGAAAGAAGATAAGAAGATATCTTCACCAATGGCGGGGACTATGACCCCATTGTTGAGCTTGATAGTGGGTTGAGAGTTCAATGATGGCATTTTCTCGATGGTTGCTGATGTGGGAGCTTGGGAGTAGGATTTGGTGACTCGTGAGCTGTTTTATTGGACGGAGCCCCATGCCGCCCCATGATTATAAAGGCCTGATGGTAATTATACACTAATATCCCCTGGCGATTGAGAGCCCCTAAGCTCCCCTGAATGGAACACCAACATCAGGAAGGATTCGTCTGTTCAAACGTTCAACTGTCGTCCATAAATTACATATTACCTAGGGCTAGGCTGTGTCATGACCAGGTAATGGTGAGGGGCTTGAGGCCTGAGACCATGTGTGACGTCAGTGGTAGAAAAATAAGGACACTGAAATCACCTCAGAGCATGTGTCTTTATGGCCATATGCTCACAGAGCATCCACGACACGTATGGATCAATAGGCTATTTTGAACGCGCTTGCCGAGAAACGCGTGATCCGCTTTTGGATACGTTTTATTTGCGCTTGTGTCATTGTTCGCTTCTAACTGTTCTTGAGAAAATTATTGGTAGCGACATGAACGTAATGCTTCCACCTGCGTTGCTGGACTTGACACTCCTTCGTTTTTCTGCACCCTCTTGCTCTTCACGCACCACAGCAACTGCTTTCACCGTTTCTCGACACGCCTCGACGGCCAGACATTCGCGTCACACACCACTTGCACCACCACCACCTCGCAAGTCTGCATACCAATATGGCAATGCTGGGCCCCGAGGAAGGGATTATGACCTGAAGTAAGTTTATTATCGACCCATTTTACCTGTTCTTTGACCCAATGTGTGTACAAGTGACCAGCGGTCTATCGCACTAGAAAGTAATAGTTTGGCCGCAAGAGCGGGTCAAATTAAGTTGGATGCTGGAGCTGAGCTTGCAAGAAGGGTAAAGGACCTGGAACAAGCCGTCAACGCAGAGGTCTTACTATTCTTGCCATCCATCGAGCGTATGACTGAACTTGCAAATTTTAGAAAGCTGCTCTTGACCCTCCAACCTACTCGGAGGAAGACTTGATGCTCCTATACGAGGACGTGCTCGCGCTGCCGTCTGAACCTGAAAAAGCAGCTGATCCAACCCTTCAAGAGCTCGAGCAGCAGCAATTTAAACAAGACATGGCGGCCGTGTGCGCTGCTGAGGAAAGAGCTGTGTTGAACGAACAGCTCGCATCTTCGAGCACGCCCTTACCACCATATCGGAGGCTGCTCATTCATACACAAACCGCGCTCTCACGTATAGAAGCTGCACGAGAAACGATCAAGCTCTCTCCCAATCCCGAGCCATCTATCACAAAAAATGAATTTCTTCCAGTGACGCTACTGACGTTCCCGGAGTTTGGTTCCATCCTGCGACTTTCAGTAAGTTCATTTTCAATAGCTAGAACCCCACGTTTACAGTGTCATAGATTCGAGCTGGCGATGCCGAGGCAGCAGACCTCACCCTGGACCTTATGAAGGTATGCTTCCCGCCTTGAGTCGAATCAGCTAGATCGACCAGTTTTCCAACAGCGTAGCGGCCTTGCAATACCCGAAGATATGCTTAACCCGCTACTAAAGGTTTATGCATCCGCAGGAAACGTCCAAGGCGCTGAGCAGGTCCTTGTTCGGTACCTCAACGGTCCTCCAACTCCCAAGCAGCGACATTATCACATAAAATCCCACCTCATTTCCACCCCCGCCAACACAATCCCGAGCTCTGCCTTGGCATTGCTTCATTCTTACGAGACCCAGGCGCTCCACACGCCTATACACACTTACACCTCCGTCATCACCTCCCTCTTTCGGTCAAACTCGTCACTGGGCCGCGCACAAGCCTGGGATCTCTTTTCTCATATGCGCTACGTTGCACACGGCGACCCCGATGTTGCTCTGTACACCTTAATGATTCGTGCCTGTGCGTCCCCCGTCAATGTTCGACCGTCCGAGCCAGAAAAGGCTCTCGACCTCTGGACAGAAATGACCGTCGACCGTCGTCTAAGCCCCACTGCGGGTGCCTATGACGCCGTCATCCTCGCGTGCGCACGCTCTGGAAGGACGACGTATGTCAACGAGGCAATCAGGCTGGCGAAGGAGATGTTGGACTCGCATCGCGATGCGAGAGGAGAGTCGGCGTTCAAACCTTCGCGCAGGACGTATTGTGCGCTGCTGGAGGGCACGAAAAGGGTGGGGGACCTGTCGAGGGCAAGGTGGATACTGGCGCAGATGATCGCGGGATCGAGCGAAGCACAGGAGGCTGTGAATGAGGAGGTTATGATGCATGTGTTTCATACTTATGCATCGTATCGCCCGCCGTTCACTAGGAACATCGTCAAGCCCGTCGAAGTGACCCAAGCGGAAACGGATAAGGTGACGTCCACGGCGAATGAGGTGTCACCTGCAGACTCGCCGAGTTCGCCACAACAGATGAATATCGCGGCCCACGAACTAAAATCTGCATTCTCGCATATTCCTCCTCAGAGCGGCGCCGAGGTCATCCACGAAGTTCAGATTCTTTACGACCGGATACTGTACGATTCCGGGATGAAGACACTATCTGACCCCACGGACGGCGGTGCCCTTCCCGCCGAGCAGAAGTTCATGCATGTGGTACTGACACCGCGGCTCCTCAATTCGTACCTCGCCGTGCACTACAAACACGCGTCTTTCGAGGACGCACGCGATCTGTACCGCAATGTATTCGCCGAGTGTGGGGTCCCGAGAACTGGACGGACGTACGTGGAGGCGCTTGAAAGATGTGCTATTGCTCGAAGGGGACATGAGAGGATGGTTGTGATGGAATTTGCGGATGAGGTGTGGGCACAGTGGTTGGCCTTTGAGGAGGTCGGGCATGAGAACGGGCGGCCGCTCAGTGGGCGGATGATCGAGAAGGCGCACATTGCCATGATACGCGCACTCGCTTTGTATGTCTCTTTTCCTTTCACTGCCTGAAGTATCCAACACCTGATCTCAAAACACCCAGGACCAACAACACCGAAGGGGCAATGGAACACCTGCGAGAGTTCGCAGCACGGTATCCGCCTTCTAACCTCCGTACCCCCGCGCCCAAGCCCGCGATGCGCTCCACCCGCACTGTCCTCGTCGGCGAGCGCCCGTTGGTACGCATGACGTCCAACCTCGAGATTCCGGATGACCACGTCCCTCCCCTCGTCATGTTCAACGATATCGAGATATTACATCATCGTTTGGTTGCTCGGCGTGCGGCGGCGGATATCAAGTATCTCGCGTGGGTGTGTAAGGCTTATGAGGGCGCATTGAGGGCGCGCAGGGATGCCGCGTTGAGGATGCCGCCTATGGCAGAGGCGGTACCAGTGCCGCTTCAACATGATGTTGAGTGTGTTGCGGCGCCGTTGGAGTGAAGATGGACACATGCATGGCTGCTGGAGATGTTGATTCTCATTACTGTTGTCACATTTCAATTAATATAATTTCCAGAAAGTGTACATTCGGCGCCAGATCTTGTTTGCTTAATGCCATGCAACAGAAGGTGAGGTTTTACTTTAAGCATTCGACGTAGTATTGAGAGTTAGCATTTCAAGTTCAAAGGTAGCATTGCAACTTGAACTACGTAGAGGAGTACACGACACCTGATCAACTGGAGGCAAAGCCAAGGGCGCATGATTTTCATGCGCCCTTATGCCGGTTGTCAGGCGGTTATGCGACAGTTTGGTGATGGCTGATGTACCGAATGCAACGTTCATGCAGCCTGGACTTGTAAGCTTGATGTAGTGTAACTTGATTGATCTTTTTCTTCTTTATTCATCTGCCTGTTGGATTGTCGCGTACTTACATGCCCTTTACAGAGTTTGATGGTTCGGATACTCTCTTGTCAAGCCTGAACGACCACCGCGCTCAAGTTGTGGTAGTCGGGAATTGCAAAAACACCTAGTGTTCGTGATGGACGCCCAAGCCATGTTTTTTTTTTACGATGGCCCTCGGGAGAGATGTAGTGTCAGGATGTATGTCCCATCATCCTCTACCGGCCCACATCATACTCAATCACCACACACCCAGATAACCTAATTTCAACATAAGCCTCTTTCTTCATCCCAATGCATTCCTGTCGCAGTTTCACGGCGCACAGAATGCACAGCTAATGCACATAGTGCCAGGCCATAATCTACGCTCCCTACCCCTTATTGCCCTCGACATTCGATATGCCGTGGATGCGGTTTACAGCAGTCTTCCAGCCCCCTCAAAAGTCACCGTACCTGGCACCAGCCCCATAGTCAGTATACGTGCTGCCCCAGCGCCGTCATCCGGTGGCTATCACTAGGAGTCACGAAGGTCGGGGAGGGTAGAGCGTGATCTTGCTTTCTCTGTTATGCTCTGGCCATATCTCTTCACTCGCAACCGTTGACGCTTCAGTCGCGACACACGCGTACACTGGGAGCAGGGGGAGTTTTGTATGGGGAAGAGCACCGTGGATTGAAGACGAGTTTTGCATACAAAGCTTGATGCTGGACATACCAATCGCGTTCGTGGTCTATTACATGGATTCATTAGGCTCGTGATTGTTTTCTCGACAGTACTACTCTGCTTTCATGTATTAGAGGTGTTGCATAAATTCGACATTGTAATGCTTTCCTTATCTTCGGCGTTTGGGGACCATATCCGTGATGGTTTGAACGCCAAACCACATGTCAAACGCTTACCATCTTCTCCTTTGTTGGAAACGTCTGTCTGGGTTTGGCGGACGCGGCTTTCGGTCACTACTACGGTGAGCATTTCTTCTTTTCATCTTTGCACTGATATACGGTATCTCTTCGACTGATCTTAGGATTGACGCCTCTCACTGAACTCTCGGCATTTGTACTCGGTGATGCGCCAACTTTGGCCTCTCTAGGCGCTGAAGACACGGATGCAGATACGCACCGAATCCTTCTTCGATTCATCTAATAGTTTTATTAGTACAGGCCGAAATATCGCACCCTTGATCCGTACGAAAGTGTTCTCGTGTTGTACTCTGTCGATGCCCTCATTGCTGAGATTTGTGTCGTTCACACAGACCTATAGGCTATCGCAGCCCTACTGGAGACACGCATCACTTATAGATTCAAGTGGGTTGCAGAACATGTCAGCGAGATATCTGGAAAATGCGAAGTTTACAAACGAGTCAGCATTACCTCGGGTGCTACATTCCCAAACATGCACTGTACAACGTTTTCCCTGCACCAGACTCTGTTCCAGACTATTATTCAGTCCAGTGGTACTTGACACACTGGTGGGAGGGAGGTAGCCTTGCAGCATACAGGTATTAATTAATTCTGTCGGTCTGGATCGCCTTCTGCAATAGCTCATTGCGGGCCGATAATTAGGTTCCGCCCAAGTTCCGCCTTGTACTGCGCCCCATCTTGTGCTGAACCTCAACTATTCAAATACCAGTGAAAGCAGAGGTCCGGATATTGGGAAATAATGGCCTTGCGACACAGTTACGGTTATTGGAGGGGATTCCAAAACCAAAAATCGACGCTTGAGCTGGAGTCGGCTAGGCATAGTTGCACACAACCAGAGTCTGTCCTGATATATATCCTGAATTGTTTTTTTACTGTAATATAATGCTTTCTTCCGACCTGATAAATACATGTTGTTCCGATGTGAGATAATGAATGTCTTCATCGCAGACGAGACTTGTGTCCAGGTTGACAGTATGCGAAGAGTCGAGGCGGCACACAAGTAGGCACACCAGCTGACTTAACATCGCCAAGAAGAGGTCCTGAACTCCGTGTGTACTAACGATCGAACAACACATGGCATGCACATTTCTCATAATGGGCTCTCATCCCGACAGTATGCCTGAAGTCTTGAGCCGATTGGCGACGATCCTACTCGCATAACGTTACATCTGTGCGACATACACGATGCGTTCATGTCGGTACATAAGACACCAGTTGCCGCGCCTGACAAAGGCGACGTTCGTCGACTTTACGGCATTGGCACAGGCTATGGTCAATTCGCTAATTAGCTTAGTATTTAGTATTGGGCACTTGGACTGACTCACTGGTGACCCCCGTCCCCAAAACACGCATATTTCCCTAATATACCTGCTCATCAACAACACATAAAACCTCTGCTCATCACTATCAGTGCCTCGAACGTCGTGGGTGCTGTGAGGTCGTTTTCGAGTCTTGAACTTCGAACATGGTTCGACGTGCAATTGTCCCCTCGACAAAAACCAGCTCAAGCCTGGATATGAGGTCGTCATGACAAGTCGGTGAGAAGGGCTTGACTTGAGTTGGTGAGTTGACTTGTGCTTGGGCCGGACGAGCGCACTAGTGTATCCGCGGCGAGACAAGGGTAAGGAATGAGAGTCGTGCTGAAGGCATTTTCTCGAATGAGAACGGGCTTTGAGAGGAGTGGCTGAGGCTGCTCATCAACGTAACAAGTCGAAGGCAGGCATCCGAAAGCAACTAGCGCGAGGTGTGTTGGGATTTGATGGGCCACCGTAAGATGTGCCCGTCTGGCCTTTGTGCCGATTCTCTTTATTCTCTCTCTTTCAACATGGACACAAAGGACACTAGGGCTGCGCACCGTACCGTCTTACGGGTACGGCCGTAAGGTATATGGGCAAGACGGGGACAAAAATAACCGTCACCCGTACCGTACAAAGGATTGTGAGGGTCCCGACGGTACGGTACGGGT
>JABCKT010000544.1:0-11496 GCA_018858115.1 Tephrocybe rancida | reverse complement strand
ACTCTACATAAACTCTATATAATCTATCACCAAATCACTTAACATTATACTGACTCAGTCCATGTAAACTCTATGTAGACTCTACATAGACTCCACATAAAGTCTATGTATATTTATGTGGAAACTTACGTAGAATCTACATAGAGTCTATGTGGAGTACACGTGGAGTCTAGTGGAAACCAGGGGGAGTGTAAAGTACTCAAAATTTGCCCAAGGCACTTGTCTGTGCTTAGTCCATTTGGAGTCCAGGTGGAGTCCAGTGGAGTCTGGGTGGAGTCCACTAAACTCCACTGGAGTACATTTAGTGTCCACTGGACTCCATCCGGACTCAGTGGACTCCGGTGGACTCCGCCTGGACAAGGGGGGGAGTGTAAAGTATTGTCTCATAGCCATAATTTAGATTTTGAGAAACTCACCGTTGACTGGTGCGACTGTCAGGACCTGCTCCAAGTCCTCGTCTCCAATGGGCTCTTTCCCACTGCCCCACAGTATCCTCGCATGGCCATCTCTATCCACCTATTGGATTTCTATCGTGCACTATTCAAACAATCCTGCGATGCCGTCAATGCCATGGCTGGTGCCCTCAACACGTTTTATACTCATCGGGGATTCGTTGTTTTAAATTCCAAGGTATGTCTTACAAGACTTTACTCGTTGATATTCTTTCCCACTCGGCCTCAGGGGGTGCCTGTTCAAGATGCATTCCGTAGAGGGCTAGGTTATGCTGCCCAGTGGTATGAGAATCTGCAAATACGCCTTGACAGGCATGTCGACGCCAGCATTTTCAAAGCCAGCATTCAGGTCCAGGATAACACAGCGAACTCCACTCTAGTCGCTCCTCATGTCCCCGAGGCCCATGCCTCCACAGCTCTTCCAAGCCATTCCAACCATCCCTCCCCTCCTCTGACAGGATCTCACTTGGTGGCCGGACGATGTGCCAGAATCCTCCAGCAAAGATGCCCCGCCTGCTTTGGGGGTGATCTTTTTGGACGGTCCATGGAACATGAGTACGTCCCCACACTTTAAACTCCATGACTCTCTGCTCATTCAAACTCCTCAGAGGCAGGGATATTCAGGTTTGCGTTGATGGCAATTTCAATCATCAACACCTATGGTCTGCTGGAGATTCTCCCAGATTCTATGAACCAGAATACATCCTCCCAAAGGAGTACATCGACACTGTCGGCGCTCGAATTGAAAGTCTTAGGAAAACTCAAAGCCTCGACCTCGAAAGCCTGTCGTTCCAGATGAAGCCATCGACAAGTGTGAATCTTCACACACAGCTGGCCGAGGGTCCAACATCAAGACCAACATGGAAAAATTTGACGATGGCAGACTGATGGCACTTGTCTGCCGTCATGACATCCCTCTTTTCTTGGCCAACATTGATACCCCAGGAGAACAGCAAAAATACACCGTGGCCTTGGCTGAGCATCTTTTCTCTCTACTCCCTCCAGAAGCGACCGTGATTATACTGTACGATGTGGGGTGCATCTTGGATCGCAGCCTCGACTCTGTAAGACTTTCGACTTCTTATTCACATGATACTGACTGTCTAAATAGTATGAGTTCCTCCCTCGCGACATTACTCGGTGTGTTGAGTTTGCCACAAGCACAATGCATGCTTTCATGCATCAATGGGCCTGTCAAATCATCTTCAATCCACGACTTCGGACCAGGGTGGGCCTCACTGACGGCGAAGGCACCGAGTGTCTCTGGTCATGAATGAGGAAACTCATCCCTGTGACTTGAGCTTGTGGGGTATGTTGAATCAATCTTGTTTCTTTCCCGGATAGTTAGTAATGTTCCCCACAGAGGTTGAAGCGCCTTTTTCTCGTTGATCGACAAGTAGACTCCATCAGTGGCGAGCTATGCAACGATCTAGGTACTTGGATTTGGCGTCGACTTTCCAAAGGGGTAGAGGGACAAGGTTGGAAGGCGCAGGAGCTGCTCAAGAGCTCGGGAGTCGAAGAAGCTGAACTTCGCCACCAATGGGCATTGCAAAAAGCTTCTGAGCTTTCTGTTCGCGCATGTAGGTGCATTTGCTGTCTTTTAACCAAGGTTATGCTCATTGTTGGCGACAGAGGCACCTGTTCGGTTGAAGAAGGAGCTTGACACCATCTTAGCCCTTCAGAGCAACCTTGACACTTGCCAAAAGAGCCTACAAACCACTCGTTCAACACTTGCAAAAACATCGGCATCTGTGACTTCTGTTCAAATTCTTGGAAGCCTCCAAGACCACCACGACCAGTTGAAGGAGGACATCGAAGCGCTGTATTCGTCTCTGACTGTACAGGAATCCTACCCAGAATTGTCAGGAGTTGATCTTGAGTTTGTCAAGGCTCTTCTGGTTGCTCGAGACCTCAAGATTAATGTTCACAAGCGGGCCGTTGGCAGTTTCTTTGAATGGGATAGGCTAGACCAGGCATCAGGCGGTCGCAAACAAGCCTTAGGTATGTGCTAACCCCTTTCCCTACCAAATGGATAATACAATTGAGTAACCCCAGGTACCAAGCTTCACCAAGCCACCTGGGCCGCCATCAAGAAATGTACCCCCACACTCATGGCTGGGCTATGCAAATACAATGATCTCTGTGCCACTCTCGCCACCATGTACAACCCAGCGTGGGCAGTACCCCTGCCTGAAGCCCTTCCCACTGAATTGAAGCTTCTCCAAGACTCACCCAGCCTCATGCAAGACGTCTGGATCAGCTGACCCATGGAAGAAGTGCCGCAGTGGCTCCAAGATGGCAGTGTTCGTGAAGGAATCCGAGCAATGCTCAAGGTCGATCGGTGTCTTGAGGAACATTGCTGTCTGAGGTTAAGGCTAGCAACTTGTCTCTATGGCTTGTTGGAGAACTCGCTGCTGTTGAAGTTGCTTTGAATGAATTGTGCAGTAGGTCCTTTATACATTTCTTCTGACAGTCCCAAAATTAACCCCCATTTCCCCAGATGCTCCTCTCCAGGTCCCCCTACAGTAGCGGTATATGCACCTCCTCAGCCTCAAAAGCCGGTGGTCAAACCCTTTGCTCCCACAGCAGCTTCTTGACCAGTGCGTGCAAGACACCAAAATGATTGCGCTCACACTTCATACTTCAGTCATCTCTCTCAATCCCAGCAGCTCAGCCTGTGAACCACCCGAGCAAAGAGAGTACGTTGAGGATGACAGCAATGAAGATGGCTTACAAGACGCTTCCCCTGATGCCGTAGAGGACACAGGACCTGAGTGTATGGAGGACCTTCTGATTGGAGACTACTGGCTGCAAGAGGCTGAGGCTGAGCAATCAGACGATGGTTTGGACCCTAACATACTACCCCTGGGCGTCGACATAACTTTGGTGTGGCAACTTCCAGTGAGTGTCTATCGTATTCAGTTGCTCTCAGCTTATATCTATGCAGACAAACCTTCAAGTTCATCAATGCCTTCTGGAAGATCTCCGATTTTACCCACTGGCGGACTTCTGGCCTCTGTCAGAACCACAATATTTTCCATACCTTCGGGGCCATTTCATATTCACCCCTTGTGAGCTTGGCATGATATGCCCGGCTCAACAACATTTGCATTAACGGCATTGGTGCATTGCTACAGTACGATCTATCCGAGTCCACTAGGGTCACATCTTTTTCAAGTCGACAGTGTGCTCTGTTCTCCATGTTTGACCTACCCATGGTCCAGTACAAGGCTAGCAACTTGGAGTTATGGAGAAGGACTCGCCACACAGAATATTGGAGCCGAAATGTTTGGATTCTTCCCATACACCATTCAAGATCAGAGCATTGGGCTATGGCTACCCTCATCCCTTCGTCTGGGGAGATACATCTGTTTGACAGCTTTGGGAATCGCAACACATGGGAAGCTGAGGTGAAGGTGAGTGAATGCATCACATCCCTTCAAAGGTCGATCTGAGGCGAGGTCGCTTTTGCAGGATATCATGGCCTTCACTGCTCAGTTAGTCATCGTCGCCAATCAACATGGTCACCCCCTGCACGTCATCACTTCTGATTGGAGGGCGCTCCCCACACTCACATCCAACCTGCAGACAAACAAGTACGACTGTGGGGTGTGGGTACTTGCCAATATTGCTGCCATTCTTTCAGGGTTTTTGGTGATGGGTGTTCTTCAATCAGACATTGTACATGTTCGGAGCTCACTTCTTCAAGTATTAGCAGCACTTTCAGTTCCTCCATAGCACTATATTATTCCTTCAACAAAAATTTGGAATTTTCAGGTCATGGACTAAGACATGATATGTAAGCTGAAGTCGGTGATTCCCGAACAACTGTATAGTTTTGGAATTTCCAGGATTCCCCGAGGAACTGTACAGTTCTTGATCGAACTTGAAACCTTTGCAGAAGTCGTCTCTCTCATCTACATCATCTACCACACAATCATTTTTACTCCCACTCAGGGACACCTCCGCATGGTGAGCAGTGTTCGCACACTCTTGTTCACATTGTTACTCATCTTGTTTGATCTTCAGTGGCCATCGATTCCCCCATGAGCCGCATGCGGTGAGGATTGCTGTTTTCCCCATCTGCTCTCTGTGAGTTAACGTATCCGCTCGAGCAGCGAAATGATCATATCCCTCCATATTATTATTTTAGTGAGTACCCTTGTCTCCTTCACCTTGTCGTATCCTCAACCACAGTCTGCATTTTCTTTTCTAGTAATCTTCGTTTCGCAACTGCGAATAATGGTAAGCACTGGCCTTTATTTTAGTGAGTACCCTTGTCTCCTTCACCTTGTCGTATCCTCAACCACAGTCTGTGTTTTCTTTTCTAGTAATCTTCGTTTCACAACTGCGAATAATGGTAAGCACTGGCCTCCTTCACTGCAATCCCTGCTGACAGTCTCCAGTATCCTTTAATCTTCATTGCTGGTTCAAAGGTGCGTGTACATGTGCTGCCGCTGTTGTCCTCACCATGCCTGATTTTTTGTATGCAAGTTTTTTCTTATCCCGGACATCGCCTTCGGGTCTGGGATCATCTTGAAGCCATTTTTGTCCTCGTTGTGCCAGCCTTCATAATTGTCGCACCCTCTCATTCTCAACTTGTATGTTGTTCCATTTATTATTTTCATGTTCAACACCAACCTGTTGTCCGCAGTCCGTCACTCAACGGCCTCTCTGTATCAACTCTGCATCCACAGCCTTGTTCATGGCTCGCAACGCATATGTTTCCAGACTTATAATCTCTTTGATATCGTCTAATGTGTTGCTTTGCAGGTTCTGGTGCCATATTTATCTTTTATATTATTGACCATATGTGTAAATGTAGTATATTCTGTAGAGGCTTCATGTTTGTGTACTTGTAGAAATAAACTGAATGACAATCTTATTTACTTTTGATGACCTTGTCTGCTGCAATATGTTTCGCAGTGAAGTGTGACTGCCAGCTTCCAAGTAAAAGTTAGCTGGCGAAGTAAATATTGAATTGAAACATGACATTTTCATAAGTTTAATAGTCAAAGTACTTGGAATCGAAGCTCCTTCCTCGCATGCAAAGCCTGCAGCTCCTCCATGTCCATCATGCCATTGAGGAGAACGTTCTGGAGTGCCTGTATGATAAGGGTCACCCACCTGCGCACCACGTCTGCCTCGTCCCATGCACGACCCATCCCTGAGATCTGCAGGATCTCATCAGTACACCTGTAGCTCGAGGTCTGTAACAGTGTTGCAGCAGCGATTGCATCATTGAGCGGTTCAGAGTTCTGGTCCTGGAGATACATGTCATAGAAGTTTTGAATAAATTGACAAGGATTGCCTCTGCAAAATTTGTCGAGCTTGATTAACACACGCTGGGCTCGAGAAACCCAGTAGGCCATCTTGGACACTGGCTTTGCAGGATGTTTGGATGGCCTTAGAAGCCTTGAGCATGTTGAATATGCAGATTTTAAAGGAATTTCTTACCGAAACGTTTCACAGGGTTGCCTAATATCCACATGCACAGCTACCAAGCTGCTTTTAAATGTCAGTTGAGAGCCTTTTTGAAGTTCCTGTGCCAGAGAATAGCAAGTGTACTCAGATGTTGAAGGTTCATCCTTGTCTTTAGCTCAAGCGGTGGCTGATCTATTCCTGCTCCTCACCATTAACACAGGATTAACCAGTGAGCTAACGGCTCAGCATACCTGGCATCCATTTTGTGCTCTTTCTGCACTTCAATAGCCGAAGTTCCTCGGCTGTGTGATATTTTTGAGGGCGTCCCATGAAGTAGACAGAGTGAAGGCTAGGTTGATGAGTAAAACTGACGTGGGACTGTGGTACTTTTGTGCGCACTCTTACTTTTACTCAGATCTTCTTCTATTTCCTTCGGGAGAGTCTCAAATTGAACCGCTGATTTTTCTGGCAATTTAACTCTGTTTACCATGTCCTAAAAGTGTTAGACTCTTGGTCTGTGCAATTTCCAAAACTTTTGTTCGATAGTTACTGGACTACCAGGCATGAACATCATCGAGAAGTACTCTTGGACCGGACTGAACTGTCACATCAGGAGCCTTCATCGTGTGAGCGACTGTACAGTTTATAGGACACCACAGGAACAATGAACTAACTTTACCCAAGACCATTGTAAACATTTGGAGGTAAGAAATAGCCTCCGTTGATTGATCATAACTCTAAAATACAATGATCTCAGGAACAATGCCGAAAGTCAACAAAAAAACTTGAACCATCAATCTATATAGGGAGCCCGATGAGAGCAAAGTCCTGAAAGAGGTGGCCCCTATGTACATGTGAGCATCAAAAGATGGCGAGATCGAGGATTTCTTCAACACTCTCCACAAGATATGGGATGATCATTTCCCCAGGTTGATATCCCCAGTGGATGGCAGCACTGAATGGAAGCGAACCATTCACAAACAGGTGAGTTTCCAAACCTCGGCCCTCAAGGACTTCTCTAACTTGTACCAAAGATGATTTGGATAGGGCCTGTTTACAGGAAAGAATACGCAACTCAGGATTTCAATGATTGGCACTACAGGATGACCATTGACTTTGACCGCCACCAACAAGTAAGTCCTCTACAAGTTCCCAGGCATACTCAATTGACACCACCACCAGAGGACCTAATACTTCGCGTTCGCAAGACTGGGCAGCTTCCTTCGAGGACACCAGTACGATGTGGTCATTATGGACGAGATGAGGGAGCGGGTGGAGAAGTCACCTGAGGAAAGGCTCCAGGAGATTGTCAAGCAACTCAAGGAGGATCTGGAGGGGGGAATCCATTTTTCTTAGTTCGAAATGTTTTCATTTGAACCATTAGTTTGAATCAGATATATATATGTCCTTGTTACATTTGAATAGGCGTGAAGTTGAGGTGTATTTGAGGTACGGGCATCAATAAAGGTCAATAAAGCTAATTGAAGCAGGAACAGTTTGCGTAGCTATAATACGGGTAGCCATCCCCAACACAGTTCGCAAGGTGATGGAGCTGGTACGGGATGGGGCAATGGGGTGAGTGGCGACGCTTGGGCCCCAAGGGGCAAAGGCAGAATTTATCCAAGTCCTTCCACTGACCTACAAAGAGTTTAGTTGTGCCCCGGTTGGGTACCAAGAGGGTGTTAACATAACATACTTGGCATTGCCTCTGCCCAAGTGGGCCAATGAAGACATTCATCCTCCTCGTTGGGGTAGTGAGTCCTACAGGCGAAGTAGGCGCCACATCCTGCCTGCTTCATCTCCTCGGTGACCACCTTACCGGTTGCCAACTGTGCCACCCACTCTGCTTGACAATATGAGGCCATAAGATTGCCATGTAGGAGTGGATACTCACCGTTGCGATATTTTTCCTTGTCCTCTTCCATGAGGGCCTGCATCTTCACTAGAATCAGGTCAACAAAGAGAACAAACTTGCATATTTGTATATAACTCACAAAAACTATTCAGCTCGGCCTCGGCAACATTTAGGACTCCCTTCGACACCACTAAGGTGCTTTCTGAGGTGTTCAACATGCACGTGTTGGAAAGTTGAGCCTATAACGCGGGTTGTCAGCCTTGGAGACGTTCAAAAAGTGTTGGGTACATACCAGGGGTAGGCGATGGAGTCTGGGTTGAAGTTGGAAGGCGTGTTAGAATTCGAAGCTCAAGTTCGCTGTCCCATCACATGATAGTCACCTGGTCTTGACACGTCACGTAGATGCAGAGGAGAGTGGTGAATTGGAGAAAAGGTGTAACTCCTTGTCATGCTCGTCACAAATGCCATGTTGGAGCCGCTCGAAGGAAAAATTGATGTTGTGAGGGAAGAGCAGCTCACACTCACTCATAATAAATGGATCCCAACCGTGTCTGCAGAGTGTGAGATGGCTGGTGCCTGTGAAAGGAGGTGGGAGTGCCTTACCACTTTCATCGAGTTTCTGTAGACGCAGCTTGAAGACGACGGGGTCACAATGGTATGGGACAGGAGGCTGGGGTCTGCTTTGATGGAGTTCCGTGCCCAGGTCTACCCTTGTTGCGTCTCCTAGCCTGGAGATACTGAATTCACATTTTGACGCAGGCTGCTGGCAAGTTGGTGACGGAAGTGGGAAGACAGGTGTATCATTCTAAATTTAAATTACTTTATATGGTCGACGGTGGCAAAGTAAAAACACGGTCATGTGATTATACAGGGACGATTAAATCATATCATTAAATAAATGTTGCAAAGGTAATTATGGTGGTGTCAGTGGCAAGAAGTGTGGGCAGGAAGAGGGAGAAAAAGATCAAGAAAATCACAGTAGGTTACTCTTTGTCAGGATCAGACTTGAACACAAAATCGGACCAGGCAGGAACCTTGGGTCCCCACTCAGACACAATGCTCCTGCGCATCTGAACTGTCCCTTCCTTCACATTATACTTATACCAATCCTTTCTCCAACGGATACGATTTCCCCGAGGTGCATAGGGGCACAATCCATAGAAACACCCGAGGACATCCCAGGGCTTCCACATCATTTCACACTCGTCCCTAATCCTGATGTGGATCGGGTCAGGAGGGTTGTCGCTGTTCCATCGGAAATAGAGGGTGTCGAGGTTGCACTCCTCGTAAAGCATGTGCGCCATTCAGCACAGTGATGTGCAGTAGGCCTGGGTATTTGCAACCCTGACACCGTTGTTGTACAGGTAGGGATGGGAGTTGACATGAGGTATGCTATAGCCGAGTTGGTTGAAGGGTTCACCAAATGGTGTGCAGAATACAATGGAGAACTCGCTGACAGCTCTGGGAAAGCTTGAATTGAGGCAAGAGTACGCTTCGTCCAGCAAGTCGGCGTCGTAGATCATGATCTCCAGCTCTCCACACATGTAATGCGTCGGGATGTACTCAGGCACCGGCAGCGGCAATTTGCCCGCCCAGTCAATGTCGTTGTCGTACTCTGGCTCCAGTGGTGGTGCGTCAGCAGTGAAGCCCATCTTATCGACGATGAACTCCCGCATATGGATCATGGTTTGACAATGGCCGACAATGGTGATGTTGGTGATGGGGGAAGTGAATGCTGCCTCCTGGATAAGGGCTGGAACAATGGGACCGGTGAGGACGGCGTTGCCATGCATAAGCGCCCAGAAGCTATTTCAAATCCCAGCTAGAAGGAGGTTAGTAGATCGTAGGACACTTTTAGTTGGAATACTCACGATTTACTAAGAATTTTTCCAGCAAAAAACGCAGGTGCCTATTTATATTGCCCAAGACGACAGGGCGGAGTGAGCGACAAACGAGAGCGAAATGGTAGAGCTCTCAAATAGGGAACAAGGACAAGATGTGTGAGATTATTTCAAGTGGGAACGATAACAACATGGTGAGTGTCAATGTTGTTGATGAGGACTCACGAAGGTGGGTGCCATGGTTTCGAAACTTTGAATTTTGGCCCTGTTTCCCATTAAGGTAAAGCACCTAGACTGCCGGTTACTTATTCCAGACCAACTGTGCCATTGTTCCTGATTTTGATTGATGATCAGGTTCATGCTAACCACGGTCTGTCCCGACAGTTCTCTCTGAGCACCGTCACCCACCGCTGTTGGCTGCGCATCTGCCCATCCATACTATACTCAATGCCTAGGCCATTGTCCAGCCCTCTAGCAGGACACCACTCACGACTGGCCATGGCTTATGGACTTTGCTACCTTTTTTTCCATCTCTGGTGATTGTTGGGTGGATTGGGCAACATCGACACCTCTCCTGGAGCAGCTTCGCCACTTCTATCTCTTCTGATGGACGGTTGACATGTTTCATATTATTGCCCCACATGATGCCCTCAAGCCCACAGCATTTTCCTCTCTTCCCTCTCCCTATATCCCCTACTGTGAGTGTTGTACAATTATCTCGACTGCACTCCCTATGCAGACATACCTGTCTTGAGAGCAACTGCGCCCATGTTGTGCCACCCATTCTTATCGAGGTCAGTTTCCCATCAATTTCTCTCCTCCTCAATCTGCCAACCTAACGACCTTCTACCTCAGGAAGCATGCAACTCCCTGCAAGACTTGGAGCTCTGGAGTGGTACCTTATGCTACAGTTGTCTCATATTCCTCCTATGGGCCATGGTTCGGTCTCTTTGCTTCAACCACAACGCCCACAAGCACATCTACCATTCAACCACATTGAATACAAGCACCTACACAACTCCAAAAGTACATGCTTGTTGATAACTAGAATGTCGTCTCTGACACCTTTTTTTGTAGATGCAACTGTCCAACACAGCTGAAAACGACACCGGTGGCCAACAGTTTAACAACACCACCATCGACTACAACCACGCTGAACGTGGCAGTTTCTTCGACAATGATGGTGACACCGTAATGTACTCTGCTGGCGATCAGCCCCCCGGACTTCATCTCGCTGTTCCCCTCGGACTCTCTTTTGATGCCCCCCCAGGACTTCACCCCGCTGCTCCCGGCTATCCAGGTGAGCAGTTGGGTGGTGGAGGCGCTGGTGCCGAATCCACACCTCGATGCCTGTACAATCTCTGAACAAAAATCACTCTGACCCCCAAAGCCAAGCTCTCTGACAAGGCGTGCCATGTTGGGCAACACCGCTCTGCGAACGCCCCAGACTCTGCCACTCCAGACGCTTTCCCTGTCGCTCCAGGCCCCCATCACCTTTTTGAAGAACGCGATCTTGACCCGTCCCTCTGCGACCATGTCCCCGACTCTCCTAGCCCCCGTCCCATTGCCTTGGTTGGCGCTCTGGCCAACTTTCCCCCCATACTAGGCCCCAAGCACCCTCTTGTCAACCCTAATCTTGACCCCACTCTTGACCCCTTCCTTTTCCACCCCTCCCGTTGATGATGCTTAGCAGGGTCTAAGCGGCCGTGATACTGATAGCTATCACAGAAAGCGAAGACGAGCAAACGGAAGGTGCCACGGACGTGGGGTTTGCTATGAGAATTTGCAAAGGAGGATTAGAGGTTGGTTATAGAAGGTCCAGGCTCAGGGAAGACCAGATTACTTCTGTTAAAAGCGAAGAGTTCGGATAGGAGTAAGAGAGAGAGAGAGTATATATGTTAGAGTTTCTTAGCTGTTTTCTGGG
>JABCKT010000543.1:0-11525 GCA_018858115.1 Tephrocybe rancida | reverse complement strand
CAGTGGACTCCACCTGGATAATGAGTGGACTGGACCAGCCAAAATCTGAGATTTGGCTGGGGTCAAAATCCGGTTGGAGTCCACCCAGTCCGACCGGAGTCCAGTGGACTCCGAGCAGAAAAGGGGGGGGAGTGTAAAGTCCTCGATACATTAGATAGATGTACCTATAAGTCGAGCCACGACGCCGCCGGAGCTTTCACCAAGTGTAGCTCGGATATTTGCTTTGAATATGACGTTCGCCCAAGGTGTTCGTGAATTGATGCTGAGGGTGTATATTTCTGTGGATATTTGTTAGACAATCGTTCGAAGGAGCAGAGCCAGATGCTGACCAGCAGGCATAGGCAGATGATGTTATCGAGGCTGAGGAAGTAGCGAGGTGGTGCAAAGGAAGTCGTGGCAAGGATCATCAAATGTTTACAGTCGTTTGTAATAGCAAGTAATCATTATCATGGTCGAACAACGCGTTTAATATTCCATATGAGTTCGCTGCTGCCTTCATCGAGGCCCAGGAGGTCCACCAAGGGGAGCAAAGCGACGAATCAGAATCAGAATCAGATGTGGAGGGCAGGGGCGAAGACCAGAGGCGGGGAAAGCACGAGACATCAAGACGATACTTGAACTGGCGTACATCGCGGATCCGGCACTGTTGTGAGGGACACGCGGACGCGACGCAGGGTGGAGCGTGAAGGGCTTAGGAAGCAGGCGGACTGGGATCTAGCGGACTATTTTCGACTTACAAAATGTGCTGAACCATTATGGCCATCACTCCAGGCGTTGCCTTCATTGTCCAACAGGTCTTCAAAGTCGGCCTGCTTTCCGTGCTACTTGGGATTACCCTACAGGCATTGAGCAACCGTGGCGTGCTCAAAAGCACCCTCCCAACCTGGCTCGTGGTCTCCGGGTCAGTCCTTTTCATGCCAACCATCTCTGCCTTCCATACCATTTACAAAGCTTCGACGATAGATGCCAAGCAGTCAAGCTGGGGGCACGCCTTGCTCATATAGTCCGAGGGAAAGCCATAGGAAATGTCGATATATTGTCGATCATGCAACGTTTTTGGGAGACTGGTTACATTGGTGAGCTCATGAACAATGCATGCAGCACTGAGGTACTGATAGTGGTTGCTCAGCGGATGGGCTGGTTGACTATGTTGCCGGATCGGACCCAGTAGCCAACGTTCGCATTCTGTTGTCGGACATGATCTTCACCGCCTGGCCCGAACATGTCAAGTTGATCCTGGCGACTGACTTCTTCTCCTGTTACGTTTCTCTCCACGATGGCTCACCACCTGAGCAGGGCCACAGTGCCGACACACGATGTTGACTGTCCTGGGCTTTGGTGCCTTCAACTCTGATGGTAAGCCTCATTTTTGACGTAACTAGTTGGCGCTAATTTCCGATCAGGGGATATGTGGAAGTAGGTCCTTCCACTTATCACTCAACTTCCTCATATTTGAACATTTAAAAGGTTCCACCGGTCTATGACTCGCCCCTTCTTCACCCGTGACCGAATTAGTGATTTCCACCTCTTCGACTGTCATGTGAGCACTGTGTTCACTTTGATCAAGGAGCGCATGCGAAACGGGCATGCCATTGATTTCCAAGTACGTGACCCCAAACGATGCTTTCTTCCACCCTCACACCTTTCAAGGATCTGATGTCCCGTTTCACACTCGACTCCACTTCCGAATTCCTCTTCAGTCACTGCGTCCACAGCCTTACCACCGGCATACCGTACCCGCACAATGCCTCCTATGTCCCTTCCAAGGCTGCCACACCCCAGTCAAACTGTGCCAACAAGTTCGCTGCCACCTTCCTCGAGACCCAGGAGATTATATCCAGTCACGAGTGTTACGGATAGATCTGCTCATCGAGATCCTTGAGGATAAGACGAAGAAGATGATGTCAATCGTCAGGGCGTACCTCGAGTCCTTCATCATTCAAGGAGCTATGGTGAAGAGGAACACCGCTCCCAAGTCGGTATTGGAAGAGAAGCAAACTGAATTGCACGTTGAGGAGTTGACTGAGGGAAGTCGAGTGTTGTAGCATCTCCCGCAGATGATCCAGAGCGAACAAAAAGACTTCAGCTCCACCTTGGATCTTCTGTATAACTCAAGAAAGCTGTTCTTCGTTTCACGAAGGATGTGTGGCTGCGAAGCAGGCTCTGTCGATGTCTTGGAAGATGTTCGGTATCCAGCTAGAACGGCCAGTAACGGGGAGTATCAGTGAGATGGAAGTCAAAGTTCAGTCCGTCTCAATATGCTGAGCGCTTGATTTTGTGATCAAATTGTGGCCTGTCCATTGGAGTTAGTCCACATATTCTAGAAGAGGAAAAAGCATAAGGAAACAGGTGTGGCAGAGAAGACTGACATACACAGAAATTTGCTCTTTTCCGTCTCGTTCTCAGTTAATCCTTCCTTCGACTTTGCTTACTGACTCCCTGACTCCCTAGCACCCGAACCTGGCTAAATTCTCATTGTTGCACTGACCCGTTTCTTGTCCCTTCTTTTACAGGAATCCTACTCCGAGCGTCGAGCCCAGACTCCAAGAGCATTCCAGTCCGAAGAAGGCTTCTCCTGACTTGATGGATAGGTGTCAATTTTACGTATATGGTTACATTGTTTTGCCTTTCTCTTTCTACAATACTTATGCCTCTGCTCACACTCTTACCCATAGGGTCTCGCAGAAGCCAACCAAAAAGGTGTTTTGGAAGAATGGACGGTAGGGTAGACGCTGGCGGCACCTGGGTACGCAAAGCTGCGTTTGGGCGGGGGCCATTCTGCACCCCACAGCCGCCGCCGAGCTCCCCGAGCTATTCCCATTCCGAAGAGACACCCGAAATGGGCGGTCATGCGTGCACCCGAAAGGCTTCGACATCTCCTTTGAGCGCAAGAATCCGCGGACTTATACCTTGACATCTCCCATCCCGTATGTTCCCCAGCTAGAATCTCTTCTTCTACCTCGATCCCCACTCCTTTTCAATTTTCACATGCTTTTCTGCACCCGTCTCAGCTGTAGGGGCCATGGACGCAAGAGAACGCGGGCCATGTGTCTTATTTTTAGAATTTTCATGTTGTATTTGGTGCGCGTCCACCACTCGAATGACGCATTCCCTCTTGACTGCGAACTACGACCTTCCCTCTAAGTCTCTCCTGCAGGCGCACGCGTCTACGAGCTCTACCAAGGCGTACGCATTTTTGTTATCTCTACTCTACTGACTACGAACAGGACGTACACGTCCGAAACTCTGTAATTGCACCCATCAAACCCGACATCTTGGCCCATCGCCAGCGCCAATCACCTCGTGCCGTTCTCGACCATTTACGCTGAGTTCCTAACCCTTTACCCTACTTCTTCCCCCACACTTCTTTTCACATTTACCTTCGCGTTTCCCATTTTCGATTCTCTGTTTCCGTGCACACTTAGCGTCGACTGAGGACAACGACCGAGAGGCCTATTGTTTCCCGTGTGGAACGGTTTTCTCTTCCTCACAGGCATGAACCTGAAGAATATACCAATCAATTGAGATCGACTAGAAGGGCGGGAGTATGAACGGCCAGGAGTTTCGTTACATGGGTATTGCTGCTCCCGACTTTTGCAGCAGAGAGGCCTAAGAGAACTCCAATCGATGTTAGGTCATGCTTCAGTGTCAAGTATCCAAATGTATGCCACGTTGGCATTTCCTTGAGATGCCCAGTGAGCCCGAGGCCGAAAAGAAAACCGAATGTTCTGGTGTCAACTCCGAAGGCTTGTTGAATGCGATCCATGAACTCTCTACACCAGTAGAGAACGCCGAAATGCACAGACCTGCAGCTACACCATTGTGGAAATCGCCCCAATTGAGATACTCTGGGAGGGGTGTTTTGCCTGGTTCAGGAGTGACGGTTACGTTCGCAGGCTGCACTTGTATGCTGAACTCCACTCTGGGGATAAAACAAGAGTCAGCACTCGATCGCTCTGAATAAGTAAATGGAAGACTTGACTTCAGCTCAGGGCACTCCACCGTCTTGACATTAGGAATTTTTGAGGAATACAACATGCGTGCGACTTCTTCCAACCGACGGTCTTGACCGAAGCGAATGTCCGTAAAGTCCGCCAAGTCAAGCTCGACGCCTGTCACTGCGTTGACTTCCCCACCACCAGCAGCTCGCGCTCGGTCGACTATTTCGCCAATTGTTTTGGCGGGGGCGGGTTCGGATTCTGCGAGCGTACAATATCGCATCGAGGCAGAGCCGCTTCCAATAATCTGTCCATTCACGGCGGACAGCCTTAGCAATCCCACAAATGAAAGGAACCAGCATGATCGACCATGAGCTGCAAATTTTCTCCAAGGGTATGTAGTGCACAAAGGGCTGGGCCCATCAAAAAACGAGGCCCCGTATTGCCATGGGGGTTGGAGCATGAGAGCAGGGAGATGGAAAAGCTCAGGGGCGGGGTTTGGGAGGGGGAAGTGAAGGCGGTGGAATTAACTTTACGTTGATGTTTACCGTGGTGCCGCATAGTCGGTAGCTGCTTTCTTCGGAACGACGCGACTCAGCCTACAGACCCACTCCCACAACAAACAAACAACGCCTGCTGGCTCGCGCAAATTCTTGTCCCACCTGAGTATAATATCAAATGTTTGCGAGTGGTGAAGGTATGTATTCCCCTACCCATGTCCTGTCCCTGACAGAATTCTGTGATTCAGGGCATCGAGCTGTTTGTGGACACGGCGGAAGACGAGCAGGGATCGGTGCCGAAGAAAGAGTCAGATTTGGATGGAGAGCGGGAGGAGGTTGCACCTGAGAAAATATTGGAAGCCTGTTGGCGCCTAAACACGGACGGTAGGTGGACACTGTAAGGAAGGAAGGAAGGGAAGCGTACTCTCGAGGGAAATGAGGAGGAACTGAAACCTGTGGCTAAGCCTCAAAATCAATAGCCCAATGAAATCGATGGCGATTTATCTCTTACCCCAGGGCTTGCACTTCCTCTGCCTTCGGATCCGTATCCAACCACACCCTAGCTCCGCCTCCGTGACTGACGTATTCCCCGGCTTCGGAAACCACACTGCTGCTGCCGAAGAATTCTGAGTTTGATGTTGACCCGGATCTCGAGCCTGCTGCGATTTGCTAGATGCTTCTCTGGATATTGCCAGTGCATGATTGAGCCTAGCGTCATTCAAGCTTGCCTGGGTGAAAATCGGTATGTTCAATGGTGGGAAGTGGACGAAATCAGTGGGATTCAGAGGGCAGTTTTGAGATACAGAAATTTTCCGCGGTGCTAACACAGGGCTGTTCGCATTATCAGAGGGAACATCATTTTGATGTTGCGGTGGATGGAAAGGAGGCACACAACCGTCGACATGTTGGTCCAGGAATAAACGAGGGGGCTCTGGGAAACTGCTCGAGTCACCCGCTGGATAGTGCCTGAAATTGGGAGAGTAGCTTCCTTGCAAAACTATCACGATTGGCAAGTCACTTGAGGCGGAATTCGTCGCTGACCGGGATGTTCAGGAATATATTCCCAAACAAATCACCATCTGCAATTTTACGAGCTGCCAGTGCGGTACAATCGGATGAGTGCTCGATGAAAGAAAGACTCGACAAGGCACGTACATCACTGTTGAACTTGTGGCGGGCACCGACAAGGCCAGCCAGGAGAACGCCTCTAGGATTCCAACTGAACTTGTAACGGAAGGGTGTGTGCTCAACATCAGGTGCGACCACCACAGAAAGAGTTAAAAGACCGGATTTCTTCTTTTTGGACCTTCAAGGTTTCGATCAGCTCCAGAGCAGTGATTGATCCCAGGATCTAGACCGATCTCATTCAGTAGGAGGACGTCTCTGTTAAAGGCCCTATTATAGACATTCAGCGTGTGAGGCCTGAATCAGTGGGCAGCTTCTTCGTACATTGTATGCAAGGATTGCATTTCCTCTGAAATGTAGGAGGCCGTGATGAGGTGTTTTGCACTCCTGATGCATTGCTGTGTGACATCGACATCAGCCCATTGTGCTCCTCAACCAGACGTCTGCCCTCCGCGATCATTGCACGATCCAGCGCCTTGGAAAAGGTGTCCATCTCGCCCGTCTGGTACTCTCTGATGAGACTCTTGACATAGGGGAAGAGCTCCCGCGAGAAATGGTACAATGTGTCGAGGGAAAGTGACGCAGGGAGGATGTCGACAGATATCATTTGAACGGAGGGCAGGGCCGACGAGCCGGGCACTGGAGGAGGCGAGATCTTGTAGAATGGGGACGAGAGCGTGGTTGCGCGCGTTAGGAATTGGAGACCGCCCTATGATAACTATAAATAGGAGATAATATCAAGTGGTACGAGGGGACTCACTTCAATGTCACAACTGATGTCACCTATATTGGTGAATCGTGCACTGTCGAAGGCGTGTGTGCAGTCTAGAACTACCGAGAGTTGCTCATTGGTCATTAGCCCAGGGAAATTAGTCGACCAGACTGTGCCGTTGAGGAATAAGGTGAGATAAATTGCCGTGATCGACGTCCTTGCTACCGTACACGATGACACCAACACCTTCAAATGTGCTGCGATTCGAAGCGCTGGCATAGTAATACCCACACCAATTCACCCCCTTTTCTCCGTTGATTTCAAGAACAAGGTGTGTATCACCAGTTTGCACCAGCCTCTTTGACTGGGTAAAGCTTTCGAATCTACTGATGAAGTCGGCCAGAATCCGAAACGTTCCAACAGTCGATGACAATCCTCTGCATCGATTTGTTAGTAGACATGCTTTGTCATATAGAGAGATCTTTACCTTCTGGCATGGTAGAAGTAGGGTGTGCGTGATATATGTTTCCACCAAGCTGGCATTTCTCCTTTGTGGGCGGCATTAGACGAGGAGTCACATACAACATGTATCCTGAAGCGCGTGGGCCTTGCACTGCAAGTCTTCATTCACACTGTCAGACAGTGTCAGCATGTTCTAATAGACAATGAATCAGAGCCTCACATATATCGCGGCCACTTGTATCT
Organism: Tephrocybe rancida; assembly: GCA_018858115.1. Lineage (NCBI taxonomy): Eukaryota > Fungi > Basidiomycota > Agaricomycetes > Agaricales > Lyophyllaceae > Tephrocybe > Tephrocybe rancida. The sequence continues at coordinate 4,545 of JABCKT010000543.1, read as the reverse complement.
TGCAACTGTGTATGACAAAAGGGCGTAGATATGGTCATTCCAAACCTTACCAAGGGTGGTGCCGCTCCTTCCTGGCTCAGTGGCATTTACGCTTTGTAGACCACGTGAGTGGGGTGGACACATGGGGGATGAGGGCTTGCGAGGGGACAAGGGTCGTTTGGCTGGGCATGGTGTATCTCGGGGGGTCAAGTGCTGATGAGTTTCCGCTCAACGGATTTCTGGTGAATTGGGTTGTGACATGAAACGCTGGTGGTATAACCCCCCGAGAGGATCCAGCGCTCGAAGAGCTTGCAAGTGACAGCTGCAGGGCAGAGCGTGTCATTGACAGGTTGTAATGGTAGGGTAGGTATGAGGTATAAATCTCTGTATCTCTCCCTGGACACTTCCCAACTAAGGGCTCGCAACAAGAGTTCTGCGCTGGAGAGTCTGTCGAGCGACGGTCGCTAAAGAGGAAAAGGAAACGATCTTTCAGCATGTTCTGGTCGACCACCTGGATGACAGGAGTAGCTATAAGCAACTTCTGCGGTGGGTCACCGATGGATGTTCCCCAGATACGGCTCCGCGATCCTTGTGAAAGTTCTTCATCAATCTTTTCCAGAAATACAGATCCCTGAAGCCCACCAAGCGAATACTGTGAAGAGGGCGTGGAAGATGACTCTGAGGTCGAATGAGCTGGGTAATCACTCAAAGATGACGTGGTCGTGAAAGTTTGAGAGAGCCCGGCAGAGGGCGGGGATGTCTCCTCTTTGTTGCATGACATCCTGATATCGGGAGTGGAGAAGGAAGCCGAAGGTATCCGACGGTATCCAACTGCGTTCCTCGTGAGTTGCAGTCATTCCAAACGGGAAAAGCTGTGTGTGCTGATACTTGGACTTATTCACAGACATGAGTAGCGGCACCGGGGACGGAGCAGTTCATGCATGAGCTGCCAATGAAGAGATCGAAGCCGAGGCAGAGGGTGACTGCATCAAAGGCTGAGCCTGTTGTGGGGCATCGACTTTGTCGGTTTTGGCACTGTTGAGGCTGGCACCACTTTCACGGTTGACTGAATCTGCTCGATTGCGATTGATGAAACTGTTCATGCATGATCGCTGTTCACTACTTGAACCAGTTCGGGAAAAGGCACCAATTACTTTCTCCCATGTGCTGGGATTATCGCCATTCAGATCGCCCCAGTCTGGAGAAGGTAGGCCAACTGAGAGTCCTTTGGGGTACGTAAGAGGCGATGTGGACCCGTCGTTGGTATGGGTTACAGACTCTTGATGAGGGGTGAGAGGGGTAAGGGATGCATGAGAAGGGGAGGCTGGCAAAGTTTCTGATTCCACAATAAGGCTTCTCGAAGAAAATGAAGCATGCCGAAAGGCATAATCATCATGTTCCGCTGCTGAGAATCCATTGGATGAATGAGAAGATAATGGAGGCTGGTCTTCATCCTGGTCATTATTTCCTCGGATGGGCATTTGTTTCTCTGGATCTGAATCATAGGTGGGAACTAGGATCTGTCAATAAGATGCAGGGTATGAAGTATGTTACACAAATACCTGGTTCTGCGACCCAACTAAGCTCCTGTTCAAAATCATCTGGGTGTCGATAGGGCGGATAAAGAACCTCGTCTTCATCATCCTACGTAGACAGCTCTGTCAGAGGTGTCGCAAATGGGCTCGGTGGAAGGACTTCATTGACTGGCGGTGTCCGCTGGCTTAGATACGGGGACGCGCGGGTGGGCGACGGAGAATGCGAACCTCCATTGACAGGAGTACCAAGCGCATGCGGAAATCGAGGATACTGATTATCTTTGTCGCGATCGTCCTCGGGATCGTCCTCTTCTATCAGCACGCTACTCCGCTTGGGTGGTTCAGGCTGCTCTGAATAATCTGGGCTTGTGTCAACCGGCTGTGAATAGAAGGCTAAATCGCGATGCAATCAGTAAAGTGTAGATCAAGATGCATATACAAAACACCCTACTTGAATAGCATGACAAGAGTCTCAACAAGGCTGGCGAGACTGACGCTTGCAAATGCAATCGATAGAAGCAAGATGACACTGGCAGTTGTTAGGTTACAGTACAAGCGTGAGCATGAACTTCCAGAAGCCAGGGACAATGGGCACGAGGCCTACAAGCAGGTACACAATACTGCCGAACATAAGGGGTGGCACGAGTTTCAGTGGTGGGATGTCAAAGAGAATCTAACGATGCTGATCAGCAGTAAGATTTACAGGAGCCCTAAATGTAGCCTACCTTTGACGAGAAGTAGATGAAGGATGAATGATATCCATTTGCCCTGGGGGGAAAGATTGGTTACTTGGGGTTGAAAAACGCCGCCAAAGAAAGTGTACCTCTCACACATGAACAATATCCGTTCGTTTGCGAACAACCCGAGACTGGACAAGCAAGAGAAGCCGAGTAGCGCCAGCGTGAAGAAGAAGATGCCTATAAGATGATTGTCAGTCTTCGAAAGTCAGTGAGACAGTGGCGCCTACCTAGTCTATTCTGAAATCCGGCAACATCGTTGCTGATGGGAATACGGTGAGCACATGCATGCAAACAAAGTGGTTGGGGGAGCCTCATGTAACATTATGGAAGAACAGCCCGCAAATCACTAGGCAAGTATCAGTAATGCCCGAAGCATTGTACAATATAAAGGAAATGCTCACAGGCAAGCACAATTGATGACAAATAATGCGCAGTCAAAAGTGCAGGGTCTCTATAGAGGTTCTTGAACACTCTTCCGCTTAGAATCTTAAACTGTGTCCCATAACTTGCCCTCTTCCTCCCCAACAGACTTGTCTCCAGCACGACATCCGGCAGCCCATTCACCACCCCATCTGCCCCTTCCGCGATCTCCGCCTGCCCATTATCCGACAAAACTGCCTGGCGCCTCAGCTCATCCGCGTCCACCAGCACCGTCAGTTTCGCCGATATAGGCTTGTTCGGGCCAGTCGCAGGGGTGGTGACAGCTTCAAGGAGCTGTGAGGTCTTGTGTTTCAGATAGCGTTCTGTGGAGGAAGCGATTGAGTTGGCATGCGAGCAGAGGTGGGTTTGTTCTTCTGGTGGTGAACTACTGTTACAACCAGACCGTGGCCGGGCAGTGGGCAGACCGAGCTCTTCTTCCCCGAGGTTAGTGCTTGGTGAGGTGGACTCGTCTTCTATGAGGCTCTCGTGGCTCGTGCTGGCATCCGAGTTTAGGCCTGTGTCGAGGGTGGCATGCATTGTGAGATCAACTACATAAAGTCAGACCGTTATATTTAACAGCATGGTCATAGAGAGGTTCAAATACACACTAAGGAAGTCAGCAATGTTAAACCCAGGCGGACAGGGTTGCCCTATCAATGTAAAGTAGTCATGGCACTTCGCGAATTCTCCAGAATAGGCGAGCTTTCCGCTGGCTAGTAGGACAAGCTGGTCGAACATTGCAACGATGTTGCTACGTGGTTGATGGATTGTGAAAATGACAGTGTGGTTATAGTTCCGAGCAAGCGACACCAAGCTCTCCACAACGTTGAAAGCATTGAAAGCATCGAGGCCTATATACACGTCAGCAATGGCCTGCATGTAGATTGAAAGACACTCACCGCTTGTTGGTTTGTTCAGAAAGAGGATTGAAGGACTGGTTACAAGCTCGTAAGTGATCGACACGCGCCTCTTCTCACCACCAGATATTGATCTCTTGCCTATAAATCAAACCAAGTCAGCCTTCCACTTCAATTCAAAATCATCATTCAGAAACCCACCAGTCTCCCCAATCCTACTATCCTTAATCCCCAGTATGCCCAGCTCATTCATCGTCTCCAGCGTCCTATACTTCTTTGTCTCATAGCTCATATCCCTCGGGAGCCTGAGGAGCGCACTATACAACACCGTCTCATACACCGTCAACGTGCTCATAAGCGTATCCTCCTGATCCACGAACCCCATGACACCCTTAAACCCCGCTTTCGCAACCTCACGCCCATTGACGAGCGTTGTCCCGCTCACCACGCCGCATTTGCCCTTCCGCACGAGCATGTCGAGGAGCGTGGATTTGCTGGCGCCCGAGGCGCCCATGATCGCCATCACTTGCCCTGGCTTCACGGACCCTGAGATGTTGTCGAGGGTCACGCGGGGCCTGAGGGCGTAGGTGAGGAAGGAGAAGTGGAGGGAGGCGGGAACGTGGTCTGCCATGAGCTTGGCAGCTTCGTTGTCTGGGAGGCGGATCTGGCCGTACTCTCCGGCGCCGGCCTACCAGAGACCTGTGGAAGTGATGTTAGAGCTGGTTTGTAGGCATAATAATGGAGGACTCACTGGCTGAGGCGATTATCACGAATATAATGGCACTGGAAGCGCTGAGCGTGAGCCATAGCGTATTGTCAGGCTTGGGTGTCGCTGAACAGTATGTGAGTCAAATAACTACAACAATATGAGAGAAAGACGCACGACGTAGCCAGGCACTTGAGGGTAATGCAAGCATTCGTTAGAGTGATGGCGCGATGATGAGTTCCTCCTCGTTCTGAGCCGGAATTTTAGCGGTCTGCTAATTTTCGCAGATATGTTCTTTAATATCGATA
>JABCKT010000542.1:0-11542 GCA_018858115.1 Tephrocybe rancida | reverse complement strand
GATTTCAAGACATTGTAAGTAAAAAAGTTAGCCGTTGACAATCTATTGCAAGGTTTTGTATGTTTTGAGCCTTTCACATCTTATTGAGAGGCTATTATAAACTCCGCAAAGACATATCCGCATCCTCCCATTTTCCTGATGCCAAGAGGGCTATTCAGTATGTGAGAGTGAGGATACCTCATATGTATTTCCAGAATTCCTTGTTCCCTGGCTCGAGGTGCAAACACATGGTCCAATTGGGGTGACTATGGCAATCATCCTTGATTGCCAGATCTGACAATGCCCTGCAGCAAAAGCCTTGCAAGGAATAGTGCTTTCAGGCCATGTTGCTGCAACTGCAAAAGACTGCAACCTGACTGCAACTGCTAGCAACCAGACTGATGCATCAATTTTGTGACCGGTTGCAACCAATTGTGACTGGTTGCGACTATTGCCACAGATATCCCTCTATCTATGCTTCAAATAAAGCTTTGGACCACAAAAAACAGTCAAAAACTTGCAAAGTTATGACTGAAACAGTTCTGAACTTGAGTAGTGTTCTTATTTCAGGCATAACTCCATCAGTTCTCATCTGTTTGATGAGAGTCTAGGTTTAAAATGATTGTCAAATGCTGTAGAAGATAATACATGTATGTACAATGTAGTAAAGCTCCAGTTGCAACTGGTCAGAACGGGTCTTTACCAGATGCAGCTCAGTCATGTTGCAACTGGTTCCCCAAAGACCAGACCTGACTGGACCTCAAAACACTAACAAGGACACCCCTTTCATCAAGGTTGCTGCTGGTACAGTGAAAACAATTCAAGGACACCGCTTGGGAGTCTACTACACCTTACGCCCTCCCCTACCATCAGCAATCCCAATACCAAACTCAATCCCCCACCCTGGCAATTCCCATGTCCAGGACCCAATCCCAGCAATCCCCCCCCCCCTACCCAATCCCCTACCCCAGGCAATCCCCCACCCCATCAACCCATTCCAACAATTGACCCCACCTAGCTGCTCCCTCAGCAAGCCCAATCCCCAAACCAACAGTCCCATCAGGCAACCCAACCTGGCAATTGAACACCTGTACCCACCCCCAACCCAATCCCTGCACCCATGAACCCATCCTGGGAATTGATTGCCCCCCCTACCTCCTTCACCGGCAATCCAAACCCCCACCCGATCCTCCCACCCATCAACCCATTCTGACAATCCAACTGCCCCCAAACCTGCTCCTCTGGCAATCCCACTCTTCAACCTGACTGTCCCACCCAGCAACTCATCTTGGCAATTGAGTGCCTGTACCTGATCCCCACACCCAGGAACCCATCCTGGCAGTCAAAACCCCTCCCTACCGCTCCCCTGGCAATCACAAATTCCACCTGATCCCCCCACCCATCAACCCATCCTGGCAATTGAACCCCCCCCCTCTACCCCCCCTCCCTGGCAATCCCAATCCCCAACCTGATTCCCCCACCCGGGAACCCATTCCAGCAATAAAAACACCCCCACCTGCCATCCACCCTGGCAACCAATCCCCACCAACCTGCTCCCTCATCCCATCCACTGATCCCTGCCACCCCTCCTGCTCCACACCCCTTCCTCTTGGTGTGGTATTGAAGCTGAATACATGTCACTTACTCAGAGTGTGAAGCAGGTTATCTGGATGTACTCAGCACTTGACAAAATTGGTTTCCCCCAATAAAAGCCAGCTCTCCTGTACAACAATTAGTGTTTTGAGGTCATGTCAGGTCTGGTCCCTTCACTTTTTTTCAGTGACTGCAACCACAACCAGTAGGGACTGGTCTCTAGCAGTTGCAGAATAAAAAAGACCAGTTGCAACTGGTTGCAACTGGACCAGGTCAATCCTTTTCTGGTTGGGATCAGTCGCAACCAGTGTAATATACATATTGCACAACATTGTAGCATGTAGATATACTTCTTACCTTCATTTGCAGCCCAGCACGTCTTAAATCAGGTAAGAACTGACAGAGATATGCTCAAAGCAGTGGGGAGTACACAGATTGACTGCATCCAGGATTGTTTTGGTCATAACTTCCTCAGTTCTTGTCCAATTTGGATGTTCCAGGGATGGATTTGAAGGGGATATAGTACATCTATGTGCACAGTGGTTGCAATTGGTCGTAACTGGTCAGAGGCGGTTGCAAATTCCATCAAAATCCTAGCAACTGCAACTGCAACTTGAAGTCCAGTCTTTTGCAGTTGCAGTCTGGTCAGGTTGTGGTCTTTTCTGGTTGCTGCAACCAGACCTCAAAATACTAACAATAATAATGTTAGCACCATTTTTCTTTCCAAGAATACAAGGCACAGATAGGTGACATCTCAGTCAAATATGTACCCTCAGCTGACAACCTTGTGTATATGTTCACCAAGCCACTAGGACATGTCGTGCACCAACATTTTTGCAAGATGCCCTGGCTCTGCAATGATGACAACACTTAGCCAGGGGGAGCACAAGAGCCAGGGGGAGTGTTGGAGTAGGACTCATGTGCTCCTCACAGTGTGCTCATGTTAAGAAAAGGTTGTGTCTCCATATCAGGCATGACTACCAAAAATCAATATCAAAGTGGGTATTAGCTAACTTGTTTGGCACAAAAAGTGTTCTGTTGATATTCACCATACCATCCCATATCATACCTCAGTTAATTCACACATACTGTCATGTCTAACTGAGATTACTTGATTTCATTAAAATCAAGCTACAATATCATTTTGGAAAGTTCATACTGAGCCTTGAACTTCATTGATGCCTGCCATACTGGAACCACATTCAAATGAATGAAGGCTTGCCACACTTGTTCTTGACCTTGCTCCTTAGCTCCAACCAGGACTTCTCCATTGTTCTACATTTGATGTGCTTCCAAACCTTCTGCTACTATCTTGTCCTAGTTTGTGGGTGCAAAGGAAATAAACCAATGTATTCTGCATTTTCTAGAGGCTATAAAACCTCATTCCTGTTGCAATCTTGGTTATATAATTAGTAAAATGTGGGGTTTTGCTTCATAGATTCATGCTTCCACATCATGTGCAATCTCAGACCAATCAAGTATTATGTTATACTTGCCCTCAGAACATTCCTGCAGGGCAACTAGAATCTGAATATTTGCATCAATAACTTTATTGCCAAGAAACCATAATGGTATGATTATGCTTACCAAGGCAGACACCATTGCAGGGTAATCAGGATCATAACCCTCTGGAGGGGCAAAGCTTGAGGGTGTAGCTATTTCACCATATGTCAGTGTGACAGTAACCTGAACAAGTACATCATCACCTTCTCAGTTCTGTCATGCAAATTACATTCCCTTAATGATGAACAATTGGGAATGTCACTCACCACTGCTCTCAGCATAAAGGATAGGTCCTCCCTCAATTTCTTCAGTTGCAAGAGACAGGCCTCCTCATGGCCCTGTCACAAACCATACCCTGGAAACTCTCTCAATACCAAGAGGCAAGCCTTTGCCAGGGCGATTGGTTTGAATTTGTCCATTTTGTCAAGGATACTAGCAGTGTCAATGTCTCCAAGTGACTGCAGATCCCTGGGGGCTCTCCCCAACTCTTAATGGCACCCTCATGACATGTGGGTAATGTTGGTGTAGGATGACAATCATGACCTGCCACAATAACTGAATTTCTGCATTAAATGTGGGCTTGATTAACAGTCCATTTATTTCAGAAGTGAGTAAAGACATAGAATTTATGGATATGAGTGGGAGTGTATTTCAGCTGGAGGAGCTTCATCTCCAGAGGTTGAATGGCACCCAAGCAAAAGATCAGTGCTGCACCCAACTTGTGAGGAAGGGCCCAGCAGGCTGCAAATTTGATCATGCCCAGTTGCTTGGCCCTTGGGTTTGTGATGAGAACATGCCCATTCTGATGCATTTGAATGTTGTGCCTCCAGCCTTCTATAGCACAATAGAGGAGCAGTGTAATCTGCCATGCGTGAGGAACACCACATGTGAGTAACAAAGCCAGAAGAATGGTGTCAGTGATCCTTTCATAATGCTTCAGGACCTCCTTCTGCTGAGCTTTTGTCCTCAAACCAGAACTCTCCAGCTCTCTCCAAATTTTGTCCATGAGAGGCTGGAAGGCCTATTTGTTGTCCTCTTGGTTGCAAAATGATGTTTCAGAAGAGATGTCATCCTTGATGTTATGGATGTTGAACTTGGTGTTGTAATTGACATTCAGAGGCTGAGTGTCTTGAATTGTTTTTTCCACACAGTCAAGTGAGGATTGTGCACAGGCCTTCAAATCTGTGAGGTGTATGTCTCTTTCCCTTCTTTCCCAAGATATATTGAAGGAATGGCCATTGTTGAACCATGAGATGTGAGACATCCCTTGTTCCATTGGAGTATATGGAAAAGCCAGCTTCCAGGCAAATTTGAAGCATGTGGCAATTGTAGATTTGCCTTCATCCAAGGGGTTAACAAGATAGAAGAACTCCTTTAGAAGTCTGTAGCATTTTTATCAGCTTCAAATTTCAATGCAAGAATGAATCCCCCTACTCCAGGATGTTACTCTCAGCCTTAGGAGCTGACTCTTCAATTTTCAAAGCTGACAAAGCACACCACTTCCATCATCCAATTCATCACCACTTGCCTCTGTCTCACAGCTTATGTCATCTGATTCCTCACTCCCATTATCCTCACCCTTAACAATTTCCAAATCTTCACCTTGAATCAATCAAAGTAGCTCAGTTCCAAGCTCAAATTCAACAGTTTCATCTTCATCTTCTCACCATTTTCTTTGACAGTATTGCAAATATTTGGCTCCTCACCTACAGTGCCTGTAGCCTCACCCTCCAAGTTGCCTTCAGGTTTTTCAGAATCGCCTTTGCTGTCAATTTTGTTGTTTGGGGGTGCTGAGGCCATTGGCTGGTAGGGTTTATCAAGACACACAAAAATTGCACAGTGGACAATGATGGAGAGCCACAGGTGGTGGAGGCAGGCACATTCCTTGGTTAGGAAGTTTGCTGGCTGTGTTGTGTGGTTTGGCTTCATCTCAATAGCCATCATTTGTTTGGGAACTGAGTCCACAAGGTTTTTGATATCAAGTTCTGTTGACAGAAAGGAGACTAGGAGGCAATGGGCAACATCCACCAACTTATGTTCTTGAAGGATGGAAGTCATGTCACCCTTGACAACAAGCTGGTATAACAACTCAAACATCAAGAGCTGGTCTGATCAAAGCAGCAGTTTGTCAAGGGACACAAGTGGATGCTTTGGCTTTGATTTATCCCTGTTATTGAGTGTGTACTTGACTCAAAGTACAAAGATGAAGATTGTGGCAGCTGTGGTGGCATAACTTGGAAATGTTGAATCCTTGAGCTTGACTTCAGGCAACCCCCTACCACTACCCTCTTATGGTAGTTAGTTGATACTACATAACCCCCCTAAGAGGCTCTGGGACCAGGTCCCAGCCTATGCCCTGTGGGCATGCCCAAAATAGCTGTGGATGCGCCCATTTTCTGAAAATTTGATGTTGGGTGTGCCTGGGTCTGTTACCTCCATACAGGCATGCCCACAATAGGAATGGGCATGCCTGTGCATAGTTTACATCCCTGGGTATGCCCGAAGGAGATGGACACACCCATAACAGAATTAGTGTTTTAAAGTTGGGTTGGCTTGGGTCTTTCCCCTGTTTCTGCAGCAGCCATGACCATGACTGGTCACTCCAGATGCTTAAATGTAGTGACTGCAACTGCAACTAGTTGCAACCTGGTTGGGTTGTGACCATCTTGACTGGTCTTTTTCTGGTTGTGATTGGTCACAACCAAGTAGATATACATACCATGCAGTACTGTAGCATGTAGATATACTTCTTACCTTCATTGCAGCCTGGCATGTTTTAAATCAGGCAAGAACTGATAGAAATATGCTCAAAATGGTGGGAAGCATACAAATTGACCACATCCAGGATTGTTTTGGTCATAGCTCACTCAGTTCTTGTCCAATTTGGACATACCAGGGATGGATTTGAAGGGGCTCAAGTACATCTATGCACACAGCAGCTGTGACTGGTTGCAACCAGTTGGATGTAGTCTCAATACTTTGCCAAAATCTTGGGTCTTTTGCAGTTGCAGTCCAGTCAGGTTGCAATCTTTTCCAGTTGCTGCAACCTGACCTTAAAACACTAAACAGAATTGGGCTCATCTGGATGTAATATTGAATTTAACCAGGCTAGAAGCATTCGAGATCCCGCCAAGCCAAAAGGCACAAGATATCATTTTTCATGTTGGTAACCACTGCCTGGATGCACTGCCACTTGGCCTTCCACTGCCTTCAATCTCAACACAGTGTCATGGCTGCCTTCATTTGGTATTCAAATAAAGGCAGGTCTGGCAGAGGAGGTGTGAAGGCCCACCTTCAATGACATACTGGTTGTCAGGAAAAGCATGATGCTCAGACCTTGAGCAAAAAGAGACCTTGAGCAAAAGAAGGATACTTGCAAGCAGGTGTATGCATGCACTGCCTTTAAAATATTTGGGGGCCATAGTGATACCCATTGCCTCATGATGTCTGACCAATGGAGATCATCTCCTCTGCTCACCACAACAACCCTTGAGCCTGCTCCACTGCTGATTAATACCCCCCTTCCTCCCTTTCTCATACAACTGGGATGGGTGGATCATGTTGAATTACTTGGGGTGAACATATCTGTTCTTTTGGGGTATCTGTCCCAGCCAACAATGCCACGCAGACAGAGAAAGGACACAAAGGCCTACAAATTTGAAAATGGACTCAAGCTATTCCACTTCAGGCAACCCCCCCAGGTACCTATATAGGGTAGTTACTGCTCACAAGTAATCTACCCTTAAAGGCCCCAAGACCATGGTCATGACCACGTGAACAAAAAGGTTCATGTGGTAGGGACCAAAGGAAATGGGCATGCTTGTTTGGTCATGACCATGTCCATTTGGTTGTGACCACTTGCCATTGGTTGTGACCATTTGCATTTGGTCATGACCATGTGAGGGTGGTCACAACCACTTGTACTTAGCTAACTATCAGAATATATGTCAATTAATGTGTCAAGTGGGGTTCTGTGCCAGGAGGACCATTTTCTCTTAAGTTAATCAAACATAGACAATTAAAAGCTTTTTATTGTAAAGAAAATGTAAATAAAAAAAAGACTACATGGGCTACTTCTTCATTGCAGTCTTTTTCAACTTACAAATCTGCCTCAGCTTCTCCTCCAGCACCCTCTCCTTGACATCAGTGTCATTGTCACATATCATCAACACACGAAGTTGCTTGCTAGTGTGATTGTTGATGCTTCCTGAGGCATGCCATTTGTCATGATCAGACTGGGCCTTGCTGGATTCGGCATAGTTTGGGTCATCTGGGTAGTCATAAAGGTTGTGAGGTAGTATGGCATTATTTCACTTGACCTTTTTCCTCAAAGGCCCCTTCTGCTTCTTGGACTTGGCTACAGACAGACCTTTGCACTCTGCAAGCTCATCAATGAACTTGGCTGAGTCCTTGACGGTGATAAGGTGTTTATGGACTGTACTGAGGATGAGAGGGACCTCCCTCAGGTCAGAATCATTGATCTTGTGCACCATGTCCTCTGTAACATAGATTACATCATTGCAAGCATTGGCATAATGTGAAGAAAAGAAAACGGACCTTCATTCCATGACACAATTTGAATAGCACATCCATCTAAATAATCAATGGAGCGCCTTTGGTTGCTGACATTGATGTGGACTTGTTCAATGCCATTGGCTGCATCCTTGAAGTCCTCATATGCCCCATCAAGTGGGCGAGCATCCATTGGTCACTCTATCAAGCACAGCTTGTGCTCAAAAGCATAATTGGGCCAGCTTGACCAGGGCATGGTCATCTTGAGGCATTTTTTGAGGGGTTCCTGGTCATGCATGTGATGGATTCAACCTGTCCCAAGGGTGTAAGTAAGTGCCATCTTCTGCAGTGAGAGAATAAGTGATACTCACCAATATCATGACCCAGCCAAGCAAGGAAAGCCTGTCATGCATGGTTGTGCTTGTTGCCCATGATTTGTACTGTCCATAGCTCCTTCTCATGTTCCTCAGTGTTGCTGATCAATGCCATATCAGCCCTCCTGTGAGAATCATATCAGTGTCAATTTAATCATGCAGAGAAATGGGCACAAACCTTAGGAGTGTTTCCCACTCTGCAATTTGTCAGGAGATGGCACCTTTCTCATTAGTCTTCATCTGCTGAAAAGTAGGTGTTGCACCCCACATAGCACTACTGGTATGGCCTGTGTGATCAGGCTGGAGGTTTACAATGAAGCCAAAACAATGGACTCCATTGTATTTGAATGCTGTCTCAGCCTATTCAATGCATCAGATGACTTTATGTTGATAATTCAGATAATGAGAACACTTACAAGATGCATGTACTCATGTTGTACCTTGTTAACAACCTTGTCAAAAGTGCCCTCTAACTTCAACTCCTCCACATACATCTTGTGTTTCACCAGATGCCAGGCCATAAATGGCTCAAACAATGTGGCCACAGCATCAGGATCCTCCCCCTTGTCACCCAGCTTGGCCTTGCAATACTTGTCGCACTCAGTGGAGACTATCTTGATCCATTCTTGAGGCAACACTACTGGAAGTCAGTACAAGCTGAGAGGGTGGGGCACTTAGAACATACTGTCTTTGGTCTTCTTAATTTCTCTGTGAACTCTATACCATGCTTCAAAGGTGCCCCATCAGGTTGGAGGACAATGTGAGAGCAAGGGACCTTCACCCACGAGGGAGAAGAGTAGCTGAGGTGCTTTGCCAATTTCTGCAGCAAGGTCCTGTATCTGCTTCTCAAATCAGCACAAATGGCAAAGGCGCATTATTTTGCTTTGTCAGGGATGGGTCCAGACTTGAAAGGACCTTTGACATCACTTTTTTTGTCCTTGCCTTTCTTCCCTTTCATGAGTTGGGCATGGAGTTCCTCCACCTGGGCTTCCTCTTTGAAGGCCTGCTCATCTTCCTCATCCAGTGATTCCTGAAAGGCTGTCAGTTTAGGCAGCCTCACTGATTGACCCAATCAGACAGGACAACAATATCTTCATTACTTGTAAGTTAGATAAGGAAGCAACAAAGGTGAAACAAAACATTTAAGGGAGCCAGGGCTGTCATGTGGCCTGTGGCGCATTAGTCTGTTCAAAATCTGTCACCTCATTGTAAGGTGGCTGCAGCAGCCTTATACTCCTCCCCCCTCTGAAAAATGGGCATCACCTCAGACGTCTTTTCCAGTCTCAGCCTCCCATACATCCAGAGCATTGCAGTCCTCCAACTCCAACCCAGGTAGCCACTCATTGTGGTCTGGTCCATATCCAATCCATCATACGAGATACTGACGACCTCTGCTGTGTTGTTGAACATCGAAGATCTTGTCAATGAAATGGTGGTCCTCTGCTCCATCTTCAGTAACCATGGGACCCAGACATGCATATTCATGGTCAGGGAAAAGGGTAGGGTTGTTAGGAATGTGTTGTTTGAGGAGGCTTGTATGGAACCCAGGAAGGAGTGTGGTGAATTAGGTAGACAAAATGTATACTCTGATCTTTCAGGGAAAGTATTTATGACCTCATATGGACCGTCATTATGGGGCATGAGTTTTGCTACATGCTTCTTGCCCTTGCATTTATAATTGTGATGGTGGTGTTTAGTTGAGAGCATGACCAGATCACCAATCTTGTAGATGTCCTCTGGTGCCCAGTGTTTGTTTGCATGGTAGGCCTGGCATATTTTTTCAGCAAGAAGATTATCCTGGGCCTCCTGTACATCAATGTTGAGCTTGGAGATAATGTCCTGAGCTGTGATTGCATCTGCAAAGGCATTCAAGGGGAGTGGCACTATAGGGGGAATGATGTGTGGCAATGATCCTGTCTTCAACTGGAAGGGGGAGAAGCCCGTAGATGCACTCACAGTGTTCATGATGGCAAACCTCATGCAAGGAAGCGTCTGTGACCAGCTTTTTGGTTGTCACTGAACAGTTGTCTTGTTCGTCTTCTTGCTGCCTCCATCAGTCTTGGGGTGGTATGAGGTTTGCATCTTTAATTTGACACCAGTGAGCTTGTGGAGTTCCTTCCAAACTTTAGCAATGAAAGATGGTCACAGTCAGACACAATTTCGGTCATTAACCCATTCTCACAGTATCACTTGTCAAAGAGTAGGACAGTGACTTGTGCGGCAATGTAGGTGGAGTAAGTGGCAGATAAATGGATGTCCACACCCATGAGGTCGGTCATGGAGAGTATAGTGTCTTTTCTGTCCTCCTCAGGGAGAGGTCCAATAAAATCCAGACCCACCACAGAGAAGCATTCATCAGGTACCAGGAGTGGGTGTAGGGGACCAATGGGCTTGGATGTAGTGTTTCAAGGTCGGGTTGCAGCAACTGGAAAAGACTGTAACCCGACTGGACTGCAACTGCAAAAGACCCAACTTCAAGTTGCAGTTGCTAGGATTTTGACGAAGTATTGCGGCCACCCCCGACCGGTTGCAACTGCTGTGCGTATAGATGTACTTGAGCCCCTTCAAATCCATCCCTGGCACATCCAAATTGGACAAGAACTGAACGAGCTATGACCAAAACAATCCTGGATGCGGTCAATTTGAATGCTCCCCACCGTTTTGAGCATATCTCTGTCAGTTCATGCCCGATTCAAGACGTGCCGGGCTTTAAATGAAGGTAGGAAGTATGTCTACACGCTACAATACTGCACAATATGTATATTTACGCGGTTGCAACCAGAAAAAGACCGGTCAAGACTGATCACAACCCGACAGGGTTGCAACTGGTTGCAACCAGTTGCAGTTGCAGTTGCTACATTTGGGCATTCCCAGCAACTGGTTGCGGTTGTGGTCACTGAGAAAACGGGTGAAAGACCCGACCTGACTTGACCTTAAAACACTACTTGGATGTTTGGTCCTTGTTACATTGGCAAGAGGTGCATGATGGAATATAGGCCTGTTCAAGATCACACCTCATGTTAGGCCAGTAGTATGAATCCCAAAGGGCATGGTAGCTCTTCTTAAATGTACAATGACCAAGGGTCTTGTGAGCCAAGTTGTAGAGCAGTTTTCAAACACAAGTGCTGCTCAGGGAGGGTCACTACAATGTAGGGTAGTAGACCTCCCTGAGGACGTCAAATGTAGCCATCTCTTACCAAGCCAAAGGGTCCGCTCAGCTCCCAGTGGACGTCTACATGTAGTGGCAGTAAACCAGTGAGCGGACATGATCAGGATCAGTATAGTGATAGGGCAATAGGATGAGCAGGAATGAGTAGGTCATTGAAAGGGTAATACTTCCAGGGAGCTTGCAGGATTGGTTGCTGGAATGGATGGCAGGTAGGGGGGGCAGGGTTGATTGCCAGGACAGGTTGCCGAGACAGGTTCCTGGATGGGGGGATTAGGTTATGGATTGGGATTGCCAGGGTAGCAGGTAGGGGGGGGGGTTTGATTGTTGGGGGGGGGGGGGTGATTGTCGGGGGCAGTTCCCAGGTGGGGGGGGGATTGCCAGGATGGGTTCCCAGTGGGGGGGTGGGGGTGGG
>JABCKT010000541.1:0-11548 GCA_018858115.1 Tephrocybe rancida | reverse complement strand
GAAGCCCGTCGATGTTGGCCGCCCTTCTCTGTTGGGCATCTTTGTGTATTCCCACGGTCAGTAATTTGAAGCCTTCGCGAGCTTTGTGACTGTGGGAACCCTCAACTCAGCGTGCGCTCTTTCTCCTGCACTATAGCTCACTCCAAATAAGCACTTTATCCATTCTCTTACCAATGTGACTCATCACCTATTCTTGCGTTACACTTACTTCATAGACATATGAATGGATTAGAAATTTTGAATGGGAGCTGATGTGAACCTGTTCGGCAACTTGCAATATTGTCAACTAACTCCAATTTACAGAGGCCGAGCCACTTGGTTCAAAGACAGGCTTGAGACTGTTAAAGACAGTATCTCAGCCGTGGTGTAGAAACGACTGCATTAGGTATATACCTGTTAAAGACAGTATTTACTTTAGACGTAAGTATACTAATATGATGTGATTGATTAAACTTGACGTACCTCAGCCGTGGTGTAGAAACACCTGTTGCTGGCAGTATAATAGATCATACCCCTCTCATCACAAGTATAGGGTGATAGATTACTGTTTCTAAACAACAAGTGGGGCTGATCTATCATTTACTTCTGGTTCCACGTGGGCTCTGGGGCACTTCACGTGCATGATGACCAGCCTTGCACGACGTGCAGACATCCCACTCGCGACGTTGAGACTACATCAATGGCAATCCGTGTCGCTCGGGGGCAGACCCATCCCGCCCCTCACACTTGATCTTGGCATCATTAATTTTTCAGGCACAAATCTTTTGTCGACATCACTGTGATTTCATCCTTGGTTCCTGTCCCGTCCTTCTCTTCTTACTGTTCTCCGACTTCGCATTATGTTTGATGAGTGAAACCATTTGTTTGGGAGATATACAAAACATAAAATAAAATAAAACATATTGTCTTATACCAATAGCAAGTTTATTACGACGAAAGCTGTGGATGTTCAATATGATATTGTGAGACGTCATGCATAGGTGGGGCTCCGATCCCTGTCGTCAACCTTGTGCTCAGGCCGGCCCACGCCGTTTCACACCGGGTGATTTGATGACGTTGTAGCGTGGCCTGGCGACGAGCGTAGGCCTGCATACCAACCCAAGTGCGAGGGCCAGCCGAGCGAGAGATCTGTGTGACGCGGGACTTCCATACGCGTTCCTGATGCTCGAAGAAAGCCATCACTCGACGCATCTCTTCGTTGAGGAGGAGACATTCCTCTTGCCATCGGTGGGCACGGGCTCTCGCTTTACACCACTCGATTCGTAAGGCTGGGAACTACATCAGCACGTTGTACAATGGACGCAAGGATACAACTCACCTTCTTGCTTCCCTTCACCTTCTATGCCATCGCCCTCAGATAGTCGTCAAATCCAGCTGATGGTCCTCGACCCTTCTGCACGGTGATCCTCGACCGCCATGATCCCCACTACGTCAATCGGGGTCAGCTCTCGGAGCACGGAGGCCCATCCCCCTTTATCCAACACGGTACTGAGGGTAACCAAAGCCTGTCGAATCTCATTGTACTTCGCGATGCCGTTGTCGATGCGATCCGTCACCGTCTTGATTAACGCTTGGCTCCGTGTGTTCATTGCCTGACCTCGCACAAGGATATTTTTCGTCTTGTACATCTGTGAACGAAGGAGGATCGCACGGCGAATGTCGTGAAGGGTCTCGTGTGCCTGGGCATAACATAATCGCCACTCGATGTCTTGCAATTTGGGGTCGCACGCAGCCTTACCCAAGATCGCGGAAGGAAGGTAGAGGCTGACGTCGGCAGTGGGTATGTGGTCGTCCCCGACCAGCTGTTCTTCGGCTAGATGGAGGCTCGCTACGGCCGGGGTATAGAGTAGTTAGATACTCATCCAGGCTTCGATTTTCCAGAAAAGGCGATTACTGCGCTCAACAGCCTTTGAACGTTGAAGGCTTGTCGAATGCGCGCCAAGACCCTTTATCTCAAGACGAAGGAGCCGCCTGAAATTTTTAGAACTGGGTATCCCGTAGCGCATCTGTTAAAATAACTCACTGATGATCTTCAAGTTCTAATCCCTGTGCAATAAGACGGCTTGGCGGGACGTCGTCATGTATAACAGAGGTTAGGTCTTCCCTGAGTCGAGCTTCGTCCTCCAGAGCTAACTCGAGACAGATGGCATTCTCGGTTATTTCTGTACGTTGTTGGTCAACAATCCATACACAAGTGGACCAGCAAAGACGGCTTACTCGCAACAGTGGCCACAAAAGGATTGGGCTGTGATGGGTCTGCCTCCCAAGCCTGAACCATCGAGGTCCACGCCCTCGCATCTTCTTCCGGGAAGGCACTGTCAAACTCGAGGAAATTCGTCACTTGTTCCTCACGCTGCTTGATAGCTTCCACTGCCTTGCGAAGGAAAGTCGAAGCTGTGATAATGAAGGAATGAGGTAAATCAAATAAGTCACAAACAAAACTACATACGAAGTGATATGATTTTTCGCCAGTTATAATCAGCAAAATGGTCATCAAGAGTGTCACGTCGAGCGCCAGGACCCATCTCTTCTGTACTAGAAGCGACTGCGTTGACAGCTGCCCACCCACGTTCGGGCGCCTCGCCGTCAGTTCTGCCAACATTTGGAGTAAAATTGAAAGAATAATCAACTTGGCATTTATCAATGTGTCCATTCAGATGAAATTTGGGAACGAGAAACCTCAAGAATAAGGACAGTATGAGAAATGCATAAAGTCATTGAAGGTGGGCCGCCGATACCTCATATGTAAGTGTTGGTCCACAAAAGGGTCTGGGACGCCGAAATGGCGAGCATAAATAGCGCAACGAGCACGGAGTTTTCGGCTCCATTGGCAACAGATATCATATGACACAACAACGTGCTTGGGAGTATTCTGCGCCATGCTGGACCGAAAGAAGAAGTCCATGTTGACGTAGCTATGATCAAATGAACATCAGTTTTATTTATGAAGACGCGAAAACTGACCGTTCTCCCTTCTGAAGATCACCAATAGAGAGGGGCCTCTTCATATCATGGCGGGCACACTCTGTTTTCCCAACACCGCTAGCCTCAACGCCTTTACCGCCCTGGATGCTGGCTGATTTAATGGCATCGTGGTTGTTGCAGGTACTGATATCGTCTGCGATGCGGGGCCCAAATTCCTCGAGGTAGTGCTTGAAGTTGCCCTCCTTGACGAAGTAGGAGTGGCCACGGTTCAGGCCAGGATCTTTCTCCTGAGTTGAGTTGTTAAGGCGCTTCAGGCAAAAATTCGCATCGATGCCGACAAAGAGAGCATAAAGCCATCTGGGTACTTTTATTAAAGACAACAGGGGGATCAGGCGGGGACAAACTTACGATATATGGAGTGGAGCCCTTTCCCAGCCGACCGGGAGATTAAGGCGGGGCAGTGGACATGCAGGACATAGGACCGCACACTCTCCGGGAGCAGTGCCTCGTGACGAATCGGGATAGTAGCCTCGTCCAGCTCGCTTTAACATCTTTAAATGCCACCATTCCCGTATCATTCGTAAGAGGGCGACATATCGATCCTGATTCAATCTGTCAGATACTGTGGACACTCATGTGTAAAATAAAATAACTCACAGGCAGTTGTTCTGTGCCTCCGTTGTCGGTAAGGCGGACGAGAGTCTGGTAGAACTCGAACACAGATATCTTAGTCATGAATGACATAACTTGGAAGGTTCGAAGTAATTCGAAGGTCGCAGCCGACTTGGGGTATATGGTCGTCGCAGGGAAAAGGCGAGAGCGAAGAACCTGGATATAGCGATGTTCAATCCGAGAGCAACCGCAAAATCGAATGTCGACAAGGTGGAGCCCGTTGACATGAAGGATGACGAAACCCTCTTCTTGATCATAGCTGGAGCACAAACTGCCGTCGGTATGGCCCAACTGAATGAACAGGCCGAGCTGCTTCAAGGTCGTGCGAGTGAACGAGAGGCCATCCCACTTCTGAGATGTAATGATTAGCAAGTGGTGCCGATTTGCTTCATAGTCACTTACCTCAACTTGGTGTAAAGGCAATGCAGAATGCTTATCTACAATACAATGTTTGCAGCGGAGAAGGCAGTCGACACAGTCCACGCAGCGATAAAGAGAGTTATCGGGGGGAGAGCCCTGGGTTTCTGTGATCTTTGCCTTGAGTTTGGCACTCACACAATCCACGCAGGAAACCGCAGCATCCCCTGGGCCTTCGAGTCGCATCATCTCGGAAAGATACAAGTCGAGATCTGACTCCCAGAGGCCGAGGGGATTATCCTGAGGCCAGGTTAGTCAACGAATCTGCGCATATGAATGTTCGACTTACTGTTGCGAGTGTCCTTCTTCACTTCGCCGGTTCCTCCACGCTGTCAATGTCGTTAGGGTCCACCCAATTGTTGTCCGTATCGCTGCCAACCAATTCATAATCGGTCAGTCCGGCAGAGGTGCTTGGCGAGACCAATGAGGGCTGAGCAGCGGGGACTTGAATGTAAGTGCGAGAGGATGTTAAGTTTTCGCCGGTTGAAGCCGCCTCATAAGTTGTGTGGGCCTGCGTTGTAGTAGTTTGAATAGCCTGCCGTGTTGAAGATCTGAGGAGATCATGCACCATAGCAGTCTCATACTCAGCCTGGCGCTTCCTGGGAGGCATTAGAACAGAATGAAAGGACGACACACATATGCGACTTACCGTGTCGACTATTTATACCATTCCAACCCCCGGTCCAGAACCATCGTATGACGTGTGATGTGTACGCAGTTGGCGCACAGGAGTCCAGGTTGAGAACCTGCTGACAAGGAGAAAGGACTTCGAGAGAACCTCCACATAGAAAACTATGGTCAGTAGGATGCAATAAACTTGGTTTGGCCAAGTCCGCTACCTGGTAACAGCGATGATCACCCTGAACTTCAATATGACACCAGTAATCTAGGGGAGGCTCAGTCAGCATGGCGCATGTGCAAAGTGTAAATAAGCGTCGCACTAATTTAACGAGCAATAAAGCTTTCGGGTGGGAGGTTTGGCCAAGAGGTTACGACCTAAACAAGATAGCTTGTGAGCATATGACAGATATGGAATGAGAAATACTGTACCATGGACGAACGTTGGTGGATGGCGCCAACAAGATAAGCAAGGCCAATACAACGCAGACATCTTGTTAAAAGAGAGGACTCCGGACTCAAACATAGGTCGTGTAAACTGGAAGTTGATCAATGATCAATGATTGAATCAATGATCTGGTAAACAACATCAAATTCATCACGTGTGTGCGACGCGTCGCGTCGCACACATGTCACTCGAGATTCTAGAGTAAGTACTTGTAACTATTTATTACCCCCCCATGAGACGCAAGGCAGTCTTCCCCATCTCATTACTTCCATTATGCCAGTACGCATCTTCCATGTCTGTAAGAAGTGCTTGAAAGGCTTGTTCGGGTGTCATGGCGAGATACCGCCTCTCTTCGGCGCTAAGAACAACCTCGTACTGGTGGCCGTGGAGTCTGACCCCAAGGCGTGCCTTAGAAATGTACTCGGTTCGCTGAGGTTATAAGATCTTAGTTTAAGATTGATAAGATGAATAGTAATGGGCACGTACTCAGCGTAGACGGTCAAAATCCAGAGAAAGAAGTCCTGGCCAGTCATTGTAACGAGAGTCCTTGTAATCTTTGCCGAGGATTAGGCTGGCCCAGAGCATCTTCTCGATCATAAGAAAAGTCACCAAATGGTGTCACGTAATGTGTGCTCACCTTACGATGAATGTCCCGCTCCCAAACCGAAATGTCGGCATTGAATCCAGGCTCTCCTGGCAAAGGGAAGGGGAACCTATCATTCCAGATAATGCGAAGTAGGTCGAAGAATTCTCCGAGCCGTGTTTCCTTAGACGCACGCATGTAAATTGGTGCAATATGCTTGAGGAGATCCCTCTCCTCGGGTATATCACACCAAGTATTGCCAAGTATACTACCCAGGGGCTTGAATTTCGGAGGCATTCTACCGGCTCAAATCTAATCTTGTTAACGAACAAGCGATCAAGCAAACTGAATAGACTTACCCAAAGTCACCGGATTTGAAATAGTGGATGGTTTGAAAATTTGCGATCAATCACAGCCAGGGTCTGATCTGATACACACAGAGCCAAACTACCGGAATTAACCAAGTGGCAAGCTCATTATTGTCGACGTTATACTGGAATCCCTTGCTCAACATAGTACCCATTTAAAATGTATAGCAAGAAGTTATGATACATAAGCAACGATCCCAGCAAGAATTTTCTGAAACGGAGGTGTTTAGAGTTTTGGTAAGTCGAACCCTGGATTGCACATGAACTCATCATTGATTTCGTGCTAACTCTTACCCGAACTCCTCACTTGCCCTAAAACTGTTTGCCCCATGGGCCGACCTCCGATCTATCACACGGCCGAGGAACGCAGGCTTGCTGCCAATGCAAAAAGTAAAAGGAGCTATGAGAAGTATGTTCTTTCTCACTTCATAATATTGTTTTGAACATCGAACTATCGAGTCAGAAACAAGCAAGTTGTTCGGGCTTGTCGCAACAAGCAAAACCGCCACAAAACTCAGTTGCGTATACACTATCTCTCGAAACGATTGTTATTTATTACTATCCCTCTAGATCGAGCTCTAATACCAAAGTTGGCACATCAAAGCAGGCTTCGTCGACTTGCGATGGTCCATCTGCGAGCGAGGAGACATTAAGCGGGTACGTTACAAACAGTCTTACAATCTGGCTCAGATCTACATCGCAATTTGCGCAGGAGCAATTAGAACGACCTAGCCTTCTGGTGCCATAAACTGGAGTCGGCTAGAGCCAACTTTAACGACATCATTGGCGAAGCACCCCCGAAATATTGCGAGGCTCTCTACCAACAGTTCGCACAGTCGGATTGGGTTGGACATGATCTGTCGACCATTCTAGAGGAGGCTTCCCTCCTCGTCCATTCCGTGCAAGCCTCAATGCGACGCATGCAGCACGAAATTCTCCAGTTGAGTGGCGTTGGGAAGGAATGAAATCAGTCCGAGGAAGTGCTGAACGAAGTAGACATTGTCATCAAGAACATTAACGATATGATGTGTGTAGCTATCATAGACCCCACTGAACTCTGCCGCGCTCATCAGAATCGACGTCTACTGTACCAGTTAGCGTAGAATGGAATGTGACGTACTTTGCCTAAACCTTGATCATTCAAATAGTGTCCCTGCATCTCAAGCACGCACTCAATGTTCAACTTAAGTTAATATCGACATGTAGGCTGCTCACGAATGAACCTTACAATACACGAACACAATGGTATGGCGACAAACGGCACAGTATATTGCAAACATAGCGATAGATATACAGATACATTGAGAGCACGCAACAAGAGATTAGCCCACCCACCCCACCGAGGCAACGAGGTGGCAATTAGCGCCTGACGGAGACAAGGCCCGCGGCACGGGCTTCCTCGAAGGCGGCAACGGCATCCTCGTAGGTGGGGAAGCGCTGGGCGTGGGATTTGCTAACTCCTGACACCAAGCCGCGAACATTGTGCCTGCAAATGAAAGTGAGAAATAAGAACAATAGATGCCATAAAAAACGACATACCATCCGCGAAAGACACCAACACTGCGGCCGACGGTGACAATGTACCAGGCGTTAGCGGCGCTGCTCGTCAGAGTGCCAGCAATGGTATTGGTGCCTCCGACATGGGGGCAGCAGTTGGGACAGCCCTGGTTGCACGGCTGGGCGGGCTGCGAGGGGCCGGCAGCGGGAGCTTCTTCTTCAGCGGGAGCCTTGCTTGCAGTGATCTCGGAGGTGCCAGCATATGCAGTATGGTTGCCCGCCGTAGCAGCGACGTAGGCGGCATAACCGGGAGGAGGCTGAGGGCGTGGGGTGCCCAATAAAGCGGACCACTCGGTTAGGGCCAACTGGTAGGCTTCAGATTGAAAATTATAAGTTTAAAAAGCTGCATTCTACTGAAAAATTACTTACCCAGGTACGGGCTGTTCTCGTCGTCGTCGTCATCCTCAACTGGGGTCGAGGGAGGCGCGTAGGGTGCAGCGACAATAGGTGCGGTGGCGGGGGCAGCAACGGGGGCAGCAACAACGGGGGCAGCAACAACGGGGGCAGCGACAACAGGGGCAGCGACAACGGGGGCAGCGACAAGTGCAGCTAGGGTGGAGGTAGGAGGCAAACCCCCCGAGGCCATGGAAGTAATCTGGAAAGGGACTGTCCCGTCTACACAAAAGGGAACAGGTCAGCTGAGTGATGAATGTACAGGGACGACACACTTACCTCCGAAATTGTTGCTGAGGGTTACTCCGAGTTCACGGAGGGCTGCGACGATCTGGGCAACCGTGATGGGGTTGTTCGAACCAACGGAGCGGTCAGTGTTGTTCTGCTGGGTCATCTTTTCGGTAATACAATGATGGTTGAAACGAGCCGGCTATGTTGATTTTCAGACCTATTTGTAATCAGCCACAATTGGCAACTATACAGTTAATTGATCGGGCCCTGGGCTGAGCCGACTACTGGGGCTCGATTTGCTAAGATCAGGCAAAACAAGTGAGATTATCCGGTGTTCAGCTCGATTCAGCGTGAGTCTTCATGTATATTTAGTTTGACATGGTCGCTGACTCTAAAATGATTAGATGGCACCGAGTCGTTGGACTACAGAACAACAGACAACTTTTTTATTAGCGCTCGTAGCCAATTACTTAGGTTATCAAAAAGACAACAAGATTAGCCGATTCTGGGTCATTCTTTACAAAAAGTGGTTCAAAGAATGGTCTGTTTCACTATCTGATGACGCTCAAATCCCACTGGAAGAGCGTGAACGCCAGAAAGGCATTGAAATGGACGCGATCAAAAAGGTAAGCAAAGTTTATCACACCCGAGCTTATCCTTATTGAAAGTGTTCTAGAAACTACGCGAGTGGTTTCGGAACCATGCCCGAACGCTCAAGAAGGCCAACAAATCAGACAAGGCTTTGACGTTGGAGCTCACCACGAAGTCATCCCGGCGCCTCCAAGCAACTGAGGTCTATGCTCGGAAACACTACGACACCAAGATCAAGCCTCTACTCAAAGAGGAACTTGAAGCCTTGGACGAAGCGCCCAGATACCGAATTGGGCTTGTGAAGAAAAGCATCAAAAAGGCTTGGGATGCCGAATCGGACGAGGTTAAGCGCTCTATTTTGGACGAGGTTGAAGCTGCCAAGGAGGTGCCTGAGGCTCAACTCACACCACCGAACACGGTCCGCACACCTCAACAATATCAATCGTGAGTTCGATTACCCACTCTGGTTGAACTGAACTAATGTCCGCATCTGACCTCAGGGCCATCGATTGCATACCCGATGCGATGGAAAAGCTCCATGACTCCCTCACTGAACAAACTGGGTGGGTCTGGACAATACTTGGAGGTGGACCGGATCCGTCCTTTCCAGGAGGGGAGCCTCGCAGTGTCGCGTAAGTCTTAAAACACTTTTAATGACGTGCCATTCATAAATTCTCCCTACGTTAGCTTCAATTTCGGCAAAAACTTTCTGAAACAGTTGTTCAAAGCTTGGCACGACGATTGGGAAGAGCATATCTCGAAGCCCTTCGCATCTTTCGTTTCCTCCGTCTTTTGTACGTATTTCTCACTTTTTGTTTGCAAGAAATATGACTGATATTTTGCTAGCCCCCGAAGTGTGTGCTTCGCGTGCTCTCGACAACGATAACATCCCCCAGGCGTCTACCAGTGCTCTCACAAAAGCCGAATACATTTTATCGGAGGGTTCTGATGACGAGGACAACAATATTGGTATACATTTCTTCCCAACCACCACCCCGGTCGTCCATGGTACTCCCACTGCCATGCCATCGCCAAACCCTTCCGTGAACACGGGCACACCTTCCAGGGCAGCTCCCACATTCGACGAAAGCAACATCGATCCACACCTTCGCTCGACGACTGCCGTGGTACCTCCTGCCTCACCGATCGTCCCCGGTGCCAGCGCAAGCAGCGCCCTGCCAATGCCGCCAGTCGTTCCCAATGCCGAGATGTCACCTGCGCAGTCTGACCCTGGCGCCCCTCGCCTTCTATTGTCGACGACCTCGCGGCCGCCCTCCGCCGTCCAACCTGCTGCGCCCGCTGCATCTACCTCCACAGACGACTTCATCTTCCCTCCAGCCTTGTTTTCGTCGCCCGCGCCAGCCTCGCTCGACACAGGAGATGAAGGGGATGAAGGAGAGTGGAGTGAGCTCCTCTCTGGCCTCAAGAAACGACTGGCGCCTCCCCCGGCTAAGGAGCCGAAAGCGAAAAAACAGAAGAAGATCAAGGCGCCCAGCAACACCACTGAATTACAGACGACTGGCGACACCACCAAAAGCAAGAAAGCACGAGCCCTCAAGTTGAAGAACCCGCCTGCTGCCGAGGAGACCACAGGTAGAGTCAAACACGTTCGCAGGGCGCCCGGAACCAAAGAGGTTGTGCCTCTGACTGTCAGCGAAGATGGAAAACAAGTCGCGGACGCATATGGTAACCCTGTTGGGAAGGAGAACACACGGTACGTTGACCAACCCTACTGCTGTTGAAACATTCCGCTGATTCTATTTGATAAGTGCGAAGAAGTAAGGAGTGAGCTCTAGACGTTATGTTTTGAGCCTTGTCATTGCTATTCTATATGTTTTGTCACCGTTATTTTCTACCTTTGCCCCTACACTATCTTTTTCTTTGTTATGTATGTCGAAAATTAATATATATAAATTCTTGGAATGTTGATGAGCCTGCGTGCTTGATTCCAACACCTGTAATGATATGTTTTTCTTCCTATGTCTTTCTTGGAACACGAAATTAAAGTATGACAATTGTCAATGTCTTCGGAAACGCGCTCCTAATGCTCCGGTGTAAGGATGTATGTTTTGATATGTTTTCCATTTTCAAGAAATTTCGTATGTTATTTTCCAACCCTAAGCAGTAGCGGTACAGTATATAATAGCTGCTAAAACGAAAAATGCCGGAAAGGAGACACAAAAGAGAAGACAGCTCCTAAAGCTCCAATGCAAGGATGAATGATTTAATATGTTTTCTACTTCCAAGAAATTCCGTATGTTATTTTCCAATCCGAAACAGCAGCAGTACAGCTGTCAAAACGAGAAATGATCAAAAGAAGGGAGACACGAAAATGACAATACATCATATCTATAGATAGATAGCTGACCATATCTATAGATAGATAACGGTAGATTCTAGAACCTACGTGCAACAGAGATTCAACCAACCGATTCAGGGACAAACAGAGCTACGCACGGACCCATAGCGCCCGAAAAATAGTGGACCGTGGCGCGGGAGCGGTGCCCAGTGAGCGCGCAAAATGGCGGGTACGGTACCCAGCGAGCACGCTGTGCGTTTTTGGCACTGCGTTGAAAAAATCACGTGTATTCTGAATGACAAGGCCTGATCTATCACCCTTGACTTGCACTTACAAGGATATGATCTATCAAATTGACGTTATAGCCTGGTAGAAACGACTGAGGTACGCCGGAGTCCGTGGATTTGCCTAGTATGGGTGGTACTGTATAGTACCAATTTACTTCC